>WMED01025439.1:0-11017 GCA_019650415.1 Pipa parva
TTCTCATATAATTTGAAAACCGCACAAAGAGGACGAAAATCGCTTTATTAGTGATGACACTGCCCTTTCATTAATATACATTATTTATTTCATTTTAATGGTTTTGAATTTTTGATGCCATGATTAAGTGCCACGCACGAAACGCGTAGGCAGAGGTTGCTTTTAATATGTTTTTATGACATGCTAAGAAGGCTATAATAAAGGAATATTTTTACTACTAACGGAGTGCTGGAGGAAGAATTTGTTCCATTGCTACCAAAAGTCGTCCGAAGACTCCGGAGCACCCGACTGATGGTCCCACCAGGCTAGAGTGGTCAGTACAGATATGGAAACGTATGTTTTTGTTTTTGAATTTATAGCTGCTTTCACTTACTATCCACTATTATATCCCCCATTTTCTCTCTAGCTCAGCGGTTCTCAACCTGTGGGTCGCACAACCATCCCACGGGGGTCGAGAACCGCTGTGGCACTCGGAAGCGCCCGCAGGACCCTTCTTATAAGGGTTCCTGCGGGGTGACATCGGCCGAAAATGTCACCACATGATGCAAGTACATGATGACGTTTCACCCCAAACATCACCACGTGACGTGCGTACGTGATGACGTTCCGGCTGAACGTCAGCACGCGATGCGCGGTGACGTCAGCGCTGGGGGTCACGGTGAAGAAACGGTTGAGAACCGCTGCTCTAGCTGATCGATCACAAGCCACAAAAAGACAGCAAAAATGAACCATGACAGTTGGACAGGAAAGTGTAGGTGATAATCATACTTTAATCACATTCTGACAACATCAATAATGTTCAGTAATACTTGGGTCAATAACTAAAACTTCAAGCAGTCAAGAAATCCAATAATCAGTTGCTCTAGATAGAATAGCTATGAAGGACATCTATAAAGGATTTCTAAATACATCGATTTGTCTTTATTTGTGCAAAAACGTGACTTCTTCAAGGCAAGGCATGTCAGTACAAACATGTGGTTGCAAAGGCTGTAGACTTAGTAAGAAAGACAATCCCTTAGAATTATGGTGCTAATGAAGGAGACTATACTGTGGCCTGTTTTTCAAATGAAATATAAAATCAGTATGACATTACATTATGTATGTATAAATTATATTTATAAAGCACCACAAATTTACACAGCGCTGTACAATTCAGCAATACAAATATAATACAGATATGGGAAAAGTGCATTGAACGATACAAGTAAAATATCACAAGGATACTTCACTTCAGGGGGGAATTCACCATAGTGCGAAGTGACCTCCAGATCCTTCGCATCACTTTGCACACACTATTATGCGCTTGCGGACATCAGCGAACGCTTTATTAAAGGGATTCCAGTCTCGGCAAGGTGGCTTGAGTGGTCTAGCCAAGACTGGAATCCCTTTAAAGCGTTCGCTGATGTCCGCATGCAGGACATCCGCGAGCGCATAACAGTGTGTGCGAAGTGATGCGAAGGATCCAGACGTCACTTCGCACTATGGTGAATTACCCCCAAGTGCCGGGTTGTGGTTGACACAAGAGGTTGGAGGTCTACCTAAGCATTCCTTGGAAGAACAACTCAAAAGACTTCTGACAAATTATAGGAAGCATAACATGTTTATTTAAAAAAAATAAAAAGCTTTACCTTAATCTGGTGTCATTATTGCTTATTACAGAGGTTTTAGAATGGCTTAAAAGAGAAAAGACAACGGCATACAAAAACCAATACAAATCATGGCTTGGACCAGGATTTCTAACTGCAATTCATTGGTGGGATATAGAAGCCTCTATTGTAGTTCGCAGCTATGGAATCACTAACTTTTTAATTTTTTTTTACAAACCTTTGTTTACCGTCCCGATAGGTAACTGGACAGAATCCCCTCATTTCTGCCATTTTTGGGAATTTTGCCTTTACATCAGCCACAGTTATTTGTTTTGGTAACATTTCAGGAGGTGGAAGCGGACGTGGTGCTAGAGGTGGCACATAACGTTCAGGAGCTTCCAGGAAGTCCTACAACAAAACAAAATGGTCTTTACTATCACATCCTGAATCTAGTAAAGATCTAACCGATAAACAAAAAGGAAGAGTTGCACCAGCATAACTACAACATATTTTCCTTTGCGATGCACGTATACACGTCCACACACACTTCTTTTTAATTTTATCCAGAAAAAAAAAAAAAAGTAGAAAAAAAACAGCCCCCTCTTCACATTGATAAAGAGCACAGGAGGCTCAAAATCTCACTGCGTTGTACATGGTAAAAATAAAGGTGAAGATTTTAAAGAGAAAAGACCTGTCCTAACCATCCCCAAGGAACACTGAAAAAAATGACTATGATGAAATGTTCTGAAAAGAACTACACAAATTAATTTAGCTAAAAGGCTCAGCCGTTGTTGAGTTGAAAAACGCAAATAATAAATTAGGAATGTGCTAAATTCAGGAATTGTTTAGGAATACAAACACATTGTAGAGTTTTGCAGGATTTGTATTGGACTATGTAAAAGCAAATCTGTTTTTTTCATGCAAATGTTTGTTTGTCAAAGAAGAAATTTTGTTGATCAGATCATTCAGGGCATCTTCAGTCAAAAGAAGTAAAGCCTAACAAGACGTAAGGCTAGAAATAGCCTTTTGCAGACGGCTTACTATACTTGCCCAGATGTACAGTAGTAGCCCTAAGAGACTAACATTTCATGCCAATAAGGTTGTGCCTCTGCCTCCACATATTTGTCAGAACTGCACATGCTCAGTCTACCCTGGTGCCTAAAGGACTAAGGCAAATGTGCTGAATCTATACAGCCGTACATTTGTTAATTTCATATCTCACTCTTAACATTTAACACCTACAATTTAAACTGAGTAGACTGTTCCTTTAACCGTAAACATATTGTATAAATTCTTCAGAATAGTAAAAGTAGTTTTAATACAATATATGCCAAGGCCCATTTAAAGATTGAGACACCTGATATATACAGTGCACTGTACCATTCTGTTTTTGTCTTACTATACTTATAAAGGGAAAAGTTTTAAAATTGTAAACATTTAATTTTCAATTGCAAATGTTTTGCCCTTTCGAGAAAAACAAAAATTGGCGATAATTGCTCAAAATTGTCAGACTATGCTGGCTAACTGTGCAGCAAAATGGGAAGTAGCTTTAGTAGATATAAAAGCTAAGAATTGTACTCTTCACATAGTTTTGCGTATTTGTAAATGAGCCCTAACATGTGCTTGTGTTTATGGAATTATGGAACCAGCACAGTCTATTCAGCTTTATGCATGGCAGTTCAAACAATCACTAGAGATCCAGCTCTCTGAACAAGCCAAATACAAAACGATATATATTTTATTAAACTGTATTGGCTCTAGTGTGTGTAGCTCAATTACTACTGGTTTATATGTGTCCAACACTCACTAGAAAATAGGCATTATTATAATAATATAATGCTCCGTGTATATTTAACTGCAAGTGCTGCTTCTATTTGTTATATATAAACTTACTCTTATATAAGAACATTTACACAGATTAGTTTCTAACGACAATCATCACAGACTTACTTCCAGTTTCTTTCGGGAAGCCATTTTGTAGTAGTGTCCTCGGAATTCCGCAGCAAATTCAAGGGACGAATTTCCGGAACAATCGACAAGCTCTCCTGTTTGTGCTAAGCTCACCGGACAGTATTGTCCAAAGTCTCCCAGGCGAGAAGCCATCTCCTGGGGAGTGATGCAGAAGTCAGCAATGGCAGCGGCTTTACCTGGTACAAGAAGGAATACATCAGGAGAATGTGCTGTTGGTGCAACAACTTCATCTTTCAGTTAATTTAGAAAACACTGTAATTACAATGATTAAATAGAAATGCTGTTGCTTATCAGGAATGCAGTATTTCCGTGTTCAGATATGGTTTTGGTGGTTGAAAGTGTAAAGCCCTTAATTATTTGCAGACAAAGATTTCTACCAACCTGACAATCTACCTTTCCTAAGCAGAAACCGACACGAGGCATTTGTTGCTGTGCATTTTATTCAGTTACAGTGACACCTCCTGACTACCATATTTTATGTTTGGCCACTATGCACAGAACAACAGGGGGGGGGCACAATCCCTAATTAACTGTATGGGTTATATATTATGCCACTGATTTTTCAACTACAGTTATAGGGGTTATTCACTACAGTGCAAATTATGCGCTGTGCTTAATATGCTAGTGTGAACCGGTCCTAGCCTAAAGACAATCTGTCAGTAATTGAGGAGTAGAGAATAGGGTACTGAAGTGATGCAAATTCACTATGATGACTATATTTTCACTTTAAGGGGGTGCGAACAGCGGATTCCCCTAGCAAATCCGCCACAATTTCCCCATTGTAAAGTTGCGACAATTTTTTTAAAGTTAAGATTGCAACAATTTTCCCCTTAATAAAGTCGCGACTGCGACAATATTCTCATTATAAAGATGTGACTGCGACAGTAGCAGCCTATTGTGACTATCTTTATCTGGCGAATTCACACCTATACGCAACAATTCGGACTTTAGTGAATAACCCCCGAAATATTACATATTTATTACTTGGGCCATGCAGTTTTACAGTCCACCATGCAGTCAATGTAACCTTGGTATTCTTTGTACCATCTATATTCACCATAAAGGACCAGTAAAACCAGAATATAAAGAAACATACTTGGCTTGGCAGTTATTCCTTCAAAATATCAGCATCCAGGGCCCCAAAAAGCCATTCAATGAACCACCATGTATAGAGTGCAAAAAGGAGTTAAATACACTTAAACATGAAACTAAGAACAAATGGAAAAAGCAGCCACTAATGAAATCACAATCGATTCCCTTAAGTGTCCCTATCTGGACAGCACAGGATTATCAATAGTTGCGTAAATAACAAACAAACATAGTTTTGTTCAATCTAGTAGAAAATTTCAGTTAGAGTAAACCTGAAAATGCAACAATATGTTCATAAGAGTATATCGATAGCTATGACAAATAATAGAGACTGGTCTCTGAAACATATATGTGATAAACAGAAGTCAAGCCCTTGTGAATGTAGTGTGTATATCAATCTAGGAATGTAAAGAATATAATACATACCACACCTGCACCGACTTAGGAATAACACAGTGACAGGGGTGATAAGTATGGGGTCAGGCTACATTAAAGGGGAACAAAAGCCTAAAAGTTATTTCAGCTAGAAGCCTTATAAACTTTAGAACCTTATGCAAAAAAAAAAAAAACAACAAAACTGCAGAACATACCCAAATGTACAGTAGCCCTATGAGACAAAGGATAAATGCCTGTGAAGTTGTTAGCTGGGTGATTTCATGTTTGGCTGTACTGTAGAAACTGCACATGCTCAGTGTGCTTTGTCTCCTATATGTGTGCCCTGATTAGGGACTAACGCAAAATAACCTGAGTATAAACTCATGATAAAGCTATCAATTAAATCTGACACTGAAGTCAAATTAATCAAGAATAAAGAAATACTGAATCCTGAAATACTGAAACTATTCCTGCATTTAAAAGTTGCCTCCCATTTATTTAAAAGCAAACACTTTTGGGGGCGGAGCTTAACCGCGATGCAGACAGCAGCATAGTCTGTAAGCTCCTCCAGTTCACGGCAGCATAACACAGCAGAGGCATTCCGAAAAACCACTTAGCCAAATTCCTGCACCGAATACCGGGTACTCACTTCAGGATGGTCAAAAACCGCAAGCACGGCTCCCCTATGAAGCTGACAGCCTTTTATAACCAGAAGGAAACCGGAGCTAAAATCCAAGATGGCGCCGGCTCACTTCAAGCAGCAGAGGAAAGCAGTGATCCAGGAAGCAGCCCAGAGCAGCCACAGGGACAGGATTCAGCACAAACGCAAGTACCCTTAAACGAACACTGTATTAAAAAACTACTTGCTGACTTGAGAGCTGACATACAAACAGATATGCGCTCTATGCTAAAAGACATTAGATCTGACATAACTGAAATCACTAGCAGGACCACCCACCTTGAAACTAAAATGGAGGAATTAGTAAGGAATTAGTAAGCCCACAACTCCCTAGTAGATGATTCAACTACTCAGAAAGAAGAACTACAAAGGCTGCAAGACAAAATAGCAGACCTAGAGGACAGGAGCAGGAGGAATAATACAAGGATTAGGGGTATTGAGGAGGGAGTAACCTCAGAACAGCTCCAAACCTACTTCCAAGAATATATGTCAGCCATACTACCACAACATCCAAGTCAATTTTTACTGATTGATCGGATACACAGGGTACCCAAAGCAAGAACGGCACCTCAATCAGCACCCAGAGATACATTAGTACGCCTACACTTTTATCATACCAAGGAATCTCTAATGCAAACAATTAGGAAAAGTACGAACATCCCTGAAAAATACAAGCACCTGACGCTATTTGCAGACTTATCGCCTGCAACAATAGCAAGAAGAAAACAATTTGCTCCATTAACGAACACGTTACGAAACCATAACATTATCTATAAATGGGGATTCCCAACTAAAATTATAATTACAAGAAATGGTAATACAAACACAATCCTGTCACCTGAGGACGGACTGAAATACTGACTGCATGGAACCTTCTACCAACAGAAAATCAAGACGACACTTTCCAAAATAAAAAAATACAAGTTCCAAATGATTGGTCACTAGTGCAAAGCAAGAAAAAACACAGCTACAAGGCACAACCAACCCCAAAACAGAAGCAAGATCTATGATTTATAAATCCCTTATAGAGACTAATAAAGACAAAGACTGAGAACTTAAGGGACATATCATAGACTCCTTCAGATACCAAGACATGAGAGATCTGCTACTCTGGTACCCCCCCCCCCCCACCCCTCCTTTTACCTCCTCCCTCTCCATTTCCCTCTACCCCTTCCCCCCAAGAAGGTCCCACATATCTCCCTACCAACATATTCCACCATCCCCCAATTTTAGGAGTAAAAGCAATTACAAAGCATATCCAGAGGTGAATCTGAACTGTGAGTAATTTTAATGGTAATGAGTAATTATTAATGGTCATGTGTGCTTGTAGGTAATATGCACAAAAACAGAAAAAAGGCTGCTGTCAATCCCTTACCACTTTGTGTCTCGGGTGCCAGGAGAAGAAAAGACGTATCCGTTTGTCAGCATGGAAAACAATAAGAAGACTCTCCAGCACTCCAGTGTGTAAAATCGATTTCTGTAAATCTTTATTGTGACCCCATGGTCAAAATGTTAAAAACAATATTCATAATATAAGGAATACGCGTTTCGCGCCCAGGCACTTATTCATGGCCATGAATAAGCGCCTGGGCGCGAAACGCGTAGGCCTTATATTATGAATATTGTTTTTAACATTTTGACCATGGGGTCACAATAAAGATTTACAGAAATTGATTTTACACACTGGAGTGCTGGAGAGTCTTCTTATTGTTTTCCATGCTTGTAGGTAATACCTAACAGAGTGATGTGTAAATGCTATTACCGTGGGAAGGATAATTGGAGAAAGCTATAGCAGACCTAACCATGAGTATAAGTAATAAGTCTAAGCGAATACTAATTGTATGGTCACTTGTTTAGTTGGGCTCAGGAATGTACCTTTGCTGGGTGGGAGGATGATGGGGTTGGGGGAAAAACAAAGAATATGATTTTAAAATGTTTTTGTTGGAAAGAGACATTCGAATGGAGGGGAGATGGGAGGTCCATAGAGTAAGCAGGAAAAGGCAAATAGAGGTGTGAGAAAACAAAATGCCTTACATATTGTAACTGAAACCACCAAGCTAGCCGGGAACGGGAGGAAAGGTTAGGTTAACATATACCTCAGATTATAGAGGAACTACCTTGTTTGATTCAACTAGATAAGGTAGGAAATCCCTCCCCCAGGGTCACTGACAACAGACCCAGAGGCCCTATACTAAAGACAGTGATGCAAGTAAAACCAAAGAAAAGAGCCTCTAATGATAGAAATATCAATGTTCTTAGTTTATATTTTTCAATGTTTAAAATGTTATATATGTTTAAATGTTTATTAATGATTGGAAATGCAAATTGTTTTTTGCTCAAACTGAAACTGGAGAAGGGGAAAGAGACTCCCAGGCAGAAACTGCTTAAAAGTGAACAAGCAACTGTGCATAAACTTCCCAATGGTTAAATTTCTGTCATTAAATACAAAAGGCCTAAACTCCCCCACCAAGAGATCTCTATTGTTCAGAGAGGCAACAATCCTACAGATCAATGAAACCTGGTATATTCTGGTCAACATCTATGTTCCAAATAAGCATCAAATAGAATTGCTCCAGAAAGTAGGGGAACAAATAAATCGTCTACGAAAAGGATTAGTGATTGTTGGTGGAGACCTAAATATGACACTGGATCCACACTGGGATAACTCTAAGCAACCTATCAAAGGCAAGACGTCAAAGAAACATACAAAGTTACAAGAATTATTCACATATCTAGATTTATACGATACATGGTGGCTATCTCACCCAGAAGAAAGAGACTACACTTTTTATTCCTCTCCCCACCAAACATATACAAGGATTGACTACTTTCTGATTGACAGAAGAGCCATTCAATACCTGAGCCAAGCTGACATAGGCACCATAAACTGGTCAGACCATGCGCCAATAACATTTCAACTGGATTCTCAACAGATAACACTGAAAACGAACACCTGGAAACTCCAGAAATACCTAATCCTGAATGAAAGGACATACACTGAGATAGAAGAAGCAATAAAAGAATACTTCCACTTTAACAACACAGACGACATATCAATCCAAACACTTTGGTTAGTCCACAAAGCTACCATAAGAGGTGTATGTATAAGACTACATGCACAACAAGAAAAAAGAGCAAAAAGAGAATATAACCTCCTGCAACAAAAACTATACTCTCTTTCCAAAATCCACAAGAGGACTCCAGATCCAACAACCTGGAAACAAATAACTAAGATAAAAGCCAAAATTGCGGAACTGGACCACGTCAAGATGCTACGTAACCTAGAAAAAATCAAAGTAACACAACATTTTCAAGGAAGCAAACCATCAAAACTATTGAAACAACAACTTAAACCAGTAGTACCATTACCCCCAATAAACTCAATAAAAAACCCACAGGGGAAACGAATAACCAATCCAAATGAAATAGCTAACGAATTTGCAGACTTTTATGCTAAATTATATAATATAGATTCAAACTTCTCTTCCGAAAAAGAACTAGAAACCAAAATAGAAAATTTCCTACAATCAATAAACTTACCAAAACTAGATGATACTCTAAAAGAAAAACTTCAAACCCCAATATCAATACAAGAAATAGAAGAAACGATTCTCTCCTTCCCAGCAAAAAAATCCCCAGGTCCAGATATTATGCAATATTTAAATGGTCGCAGTGCAATACCACGATATTTTCAATGTTAATACGGTGCAGTATCCCTATGTGTTTCCTTCATATGTGATCGATGTGTTGGGCTAAAAATAGTTCTGTTACATTTAGCTACACACATGTATATACTCTTTTACCCATTTTGTAATGCTATCTTGTCGCACTTGTTGCAATGACAATAAAGATGATTGATTGATTGATTGATGGATATACACACCTTTACTACAAAAAATACAAACACTTACTACAACCATACATGCAGGACTTGTTCAATTCATTTAGAATGGAAGCAAATATCCCAAAAGAGATGTTACTGTCACACATCACAACCATTCCGAAAGAAGGGAAGGACCCAGAATACTGCCAAAATTATAGACCTATAATTTGTTAAACGCGGACCTTAAAATATATTCTAAAATCCTGGCCAATAGACTGAAAGAAGCTCTACCTCAATTAATAAATAATGATCAGGTCGGATTTATTAAGGAGAGGCAAAGCCCAGACGCTACGAGAAGAAGCATTAATATAATATACTGGGTAACGCAGAAAAACATACCTATGCTTATGCTCTCATTGGATGCAGAGAAAGCTTTTGACCGAATCAACTGGACCTATCTACGCAAAATACTAGAAAGATTTGAGATTCCAAGCAACTTTATAACAGCAACGCTAGCCCTATATACACAACAATCAGCAATAGTGAACATAAGAAGCTTCACCTCAAGACAATTCCAAATACTGAACGGGACAAGGCAAGGCTGCCCATTGTCACCACTAATTTTTGCCTTAGTCATGGAACCACTAGCACAGAAGATTAGAGAGGAAACCAAAATAAAAGGAATTAAAATAGGCCCAGCGGAACATAAAATCGGTCTCTTTGCTGATGATTTAATCCTATATATCACAGATCCGCAGACATCCCTACAGAAGCTCTTCCAAACTCTTACTGAATTCAGCTATATATCATTCTACAAAATTAACACTTCCAAGACTCAAGCACTTTCATTTGGAATCCAACCACAGAGTCTCGCATGTCTCCAAAAAACATATGAATTCGACTGGAAAAACACCTCCCTGCAATACCTATTAATCCAACTATCAAGAACAATACCAATGACAATAACAGAAAATTGTAATAAAATATCTAAAATAATAGATCAAACCATCAATTCATGGCGGACACAGTATATAATAATAACGGGAAGAATAAGTTCAATAAAAATGCTCATAATCCCCAAAATCCTATATATATTTCGTACGCTACCGATCCAGATTCTCAAAGACTATATAGAGAAGTGGCAGAAAACGATAAACAAATTCATTTGGAACAGCAAAAAACCCAGAATTCCAAACACCCTCCTATACAAAAACAGAAAGAGGTGGAATACAGGCTCCAGAAATTAGAAGATACTACGTAGCTACGACCCTGGATCAGATACCTCCTTGGTTTGCACAACCAGGTAGTAAGAGCTGGGCAGACATAGAAAGTGAATATGTAATTCACAATTGATCCAATCTTCAAAATCACTCCAAAAAGTTAAAAATATGTTACTACCTCCAACAATAACACACACATTGAAAATGTGGGATAGTGTAGGCGATACCTTTTATTGGCTAACTGAATAGATGGTAAATGCAAGCTTTCCCCACT
>WMED01025441.1:0-11017 GCA_019650415.1 Pipa parva
TGGGTTAACTACACCTTTCAGAGTTAAACAACATAAAAAAGGTGGATGACAGTTTAAAGGATCTGATTGGTTATTTAGCATTATTCAGCCTGTCAGTCAATACCTTAACACTGAACAGGAAGTGTCTGAGAGAGGGGAGGAGCTTCAGTAACAAACTGGTGCTAAATTGTGAAGGGTGGAAATAAATAAATAATTTATATGACAGAAATCATTTATTTAACTTTTATTTAACAGTGCCAAACAGACAGCAAATAACTGTTGGTGCCTAAACTGTTCCTTTAAATGATTGCTTATTTTGAGCAATAAAATGAAATATTTTTAAATTCAATGACACCACTTCCACCTCTTACTGTATAGATTTATTTTTTTAAATTGAAAAATCTATAATGAAATACAACTGAAGGTACATTAGAAGAAACAAACAAAAAAAAAAAACAGTAAATTTGGAAACAGTTACTCAATGTGCATCTCTCCAGCCGCTGACCCTACGTAGACTGGCAATGGAAATTATTCCTAGGAACAAACGCCATACCAATTCAAAGAGCAGTTTTCTTTCTATTGTGTTCCTGGTGCTTTAAGGCATGTTAACCCCACTTAATAACAATGTTTTTGTTACAGTCACCGTCAAAACAACATTTGTTCAGATCTTATTGACAAAAAAACAAAAAATAATCTTATCTACAAGAAAAGAAGATAAACTTCAGATTCCCTTTAAATCCTCCGATTATCTGGAATTAATACTGCTTCCTACAGTAGGTCCACATCATGGTTTCTCCGGTTTCTTTTTTTAAGCTTTTTTTAACAGTTTGGATGAATTATTTTAATTTCAAGTCTTATCTTTTTAATTGCTAATAGTTATTCTTATCATTTAGGATGCTGCCCCTGCATGAAATATTCACTCATCTTAAGTCGTTAGTGAAGCTATTTAATGGGATCATGTACAACGGATCGTACCTTCTCATTAGAGTAATTATAAGAACAGATACAACTTTATCTCACGTAACAGCTAATTTACCTTTGAGTAACATTAACCTCTGATGTTAAAGTACAGCTGGTTTTTATTTTTTAATGTGCCAATTTCTTTTTTTATTTTCAGTAAATGAGTTTAGTGGGAATAAGACACATTATAATGTTCTCTAGTATCTGCAAAGACAGCCAAAACCACATGGAAAGTTCTCCTACATTTAAACACCATACGCCAACCGCATCACACAATTTCTGACACATTTTATAACAAGCAGGGGATCCAATATACTTTACTTTATGCTAACTCATACAAGCTATAAAGGTTCTGGTGCTAATTTTACAAAAAAAAAATCATTAAACTGTTAGCTTCCTGACACACCACCAACAGCACCAATAAAAATAATTCCCCAAGTAGTTCTGGGAAGTTTTATAGTGATGTTAACATTCACCCTCATCAAAAGATTTATTTGTCTATTTTAGAGTTGGCCTTAGTATCCAACTTTAGCAATGGAACATGGAGTATAGGACTGCAAGGAGAATCTAGGGCCCAGTCTTGTCCAAAACTAGCCAACTTTAGGTTTTAAGGACAGCAGTTGCTTTGGGAAAGAGAAAATAACATCTCCCCCAAATGAATATTATGAATACAGTTAATTTAAAAATTCATTGACATGAAAATATGAAAAGATGTCATTCAAATTGACCTGTCATAATCTCTCATTTAGCACATTTAAAGGAAAACTAAAGGTAGAAAAGAAAAACTCCCCATATACAACAATAACTGCTACTAAGAGGAAACAGCACAGGGACAGCTTGATCTCTGCTGTCAAATCACTGCATTGAGACAGACTTCACAACACTTGTGAGTGTAAAGGAAGGTACAGGAGCCAGCGTGAAGCTCCACCCACCTAGTCAAATCGGCGGTCCAAAAAGACTGTACACATCATCATGTACATTGCACCTCCAATGGTAATGCTGCCCTCGCCATCAAAAAAAAAAGAAAAGAAAAATGAACGTGATGATGTGTACGCTCTTTTGCCTAATTGGGCAGAACTTCGCGCCGGCTCCTGTACACACACCAGCGCTGTGAAGTCTGCCTCCGTGCAATGATTTGACAGCAGAGACCAAGCTGTTCCTGTGCTGTTTCATCTTAGTAGCAGGTATTGTTTTAGATGGGAAGGTTTTTTTTCACCTTTAGCTCTCCTTTACAATAAATATATTTTCAAAAATAATGGATATTTGTTTTAAAGCACAAACTGAAAGGGATAAGTATACATGAATGTGTGTAGAAAAGGCATATTCATATTTGTTGTTAATATTTCTTTCAGCTGCAGGGGCACACTTCAGTGCACAGATTAGATTATCGCTTATTATGAGGTATGAAGGACAGTGATGGCAGAAACAGGTACATTGATCTATGAGTCAAGAGATGATAGAGGGGGACTGACACTAATACATTTACAGGGGTCCTGTACTTCAGATTCAATTTCATATTAAAGAATACAGCAAGACTTACTAATGCTCCAGAAACTCTTGGGTTTGAGTAACAAAAAATATTATGGAAATGTGTGAACAAGAGTAAAGGTTGATCTGGTCTTGTAACCTACAGCAACCAATGAAATTTTTGTTTTAATAATTCTAATTGCAGGAGACCAGTGATTGTTATGTGATGATTCGCTGCTAATAGTTATTGCTATGTGATGACTGGCTGCTAATAGTTACTAGACGAGTCCAGTCACTGTCCCATACACTTACTATATAAATCTTGAATCACATCATTAATGCAGATTTTCATGTATATGCAAAACAGTTTAAACACATCACAGAAACATTTACCTGCAGTGCACAATGGCTGGTGTATTTTCATGTGGTCTGTTGGCTCGAATCATCTTTACAAAGTTAATTAAAGGGGCTGTGCTTTCCGGTACCCCATGCTCTGGCCAGGAAGTAAAGTTAAACTGCCGAACCATTAAAAAGTCTCCGTGCTGGCATAGAGAACATGCATGAGAAAGTTTAGTTTTGAAATAATAGCTAGTAAAACTAATTAAGCATTAACAATCTAACAAACTACCAAATTAAAGAGCACAGTTCAAAATGTCATATAATATACTGTATTTTTCTATATTTTAAGAGACTGGAGGGGAAAAGTTGACCTCTTCATCCACGTAAGTGTCAGTTTAGTAAAGACTGAGGGAGTTGCGTTCATTTGGGGACAGTAAGTTGTAAACCGCAGGCTTTCATGCAGAGATATCCCTGAATTTCCCGACCTGACAATAAAGTCATTTGAGGATAAATCAGGGAAGCAAATAGCAGCAGCAGTTTATGTTGTTAGCAGTGAGATAGGGAGCCAGTATAGCAGAAGACTGAATAAATCTCATTGACTTTCAGTTTGCAACACACATTGGGTGACTTTGCCACCGCCCTAATCTGGAAGCAGAGCTTTTCCTCTGGGAACTGACTTTACGTGGTTATGATGTGACATGATAGCAAGAATAGATTACAAACAGAAATGACCATGGGTACTACATTCTTTTCTTATTTTTTACCATAATAAAGTAATGACATTTTTTTCCTTACCCTTTCCACTTTTAATTCACGACTAGTCCAATCAACCTGAACATCTTCTACTACTTTGGTGATTATGATGTCTCCAAAAACAGTAACTGGTTTATTATCTTCTGGCCAGTACTGGTGACATCGTACCTATATAAACCATCAATTGTCAATATATGCATATAATAACAGTTATTATAGAGACTAGAATCTGTGGAAACTTTTAAATGAGATGACAATCTCCTATAGCAGGGGTGGGCAAACCATTTCGCTATCCAGCCACGTGAATGGCCCGGATGGCTTCAGAGGGCCCTTGGGGGCATGCCTAGTGCCCTGACACTTATGGAAGTTGGCCATGCCCCCCATTTTTATATCCTCCCCTGTCCTACTGCATAGGAAATATGTTGATTAAAGATCCTGAATCCCACTACATACTTTAATGACAGCCCATAGCTCCACCACCACCACTGTTGCAATAATATTAGCATTTTTATATGTACCTGAAGTGCACCAAATGCTAATGTTATTGCAGCAATGGTGGTGGTGGAGCTATTGGCTGTCATTAAAGTACAGACCATTGAAGGGAGAAGAAGTGAGATCTTCATTCGAAATGGTGGCACAAATTAGGCAGGCATATCTCCGTCAGCTAAAATAACCTTTGTTAGATAATATTCAGTTATCCTTTAATATTAATCCTAATTACAGATGAGTTCGGAGAAGAGGGTATTTATAATATGTATCAAGAAATAAAACCATGACTACCTCTTTATCTGTATATTAACAAGATACATTTAGGATATGATATTTAGAAAGGTTTCCAGAAATTTGTATGAGATCAAAAACAATTTTTAGATGGAAAAAAAAAAATGTGCCAAAAAGTGACTTATGACGAGTGAATAAAAGTTTTTTTTTTTAGAAAGGTTCGACCAGAATAATACAAAAAAAAATTGTTTTTACAACATTGAGTGGTGAAAAAAACTTTTGAGTTCTATAAATATCCCTATAAAGTGTTTAAAGACTTGAATAACTTACCCTTCCCTTCTCAAAACACTGAGTAAGCATTACAATGGTCTTTGCTCTTGTCTCCCAAACCATTCTCCAGAAATCCCCCACAGTGCCAGCCAAAGGGCCCTGTGTAGCAATAAACTCATTTGGACAAATGTAACTCTAAAAAAAGGAAGCAAAATAAAAGAAAATATGTCATGACCTTTCTCCTAAAATGAAGCAATAAACTACTCTCAGGAATTAGCACACTGTCCCCAGCTGATCCCATCAATGACATGTCAAAACGTTGGAATCTTCAGTTATTGAGTTTTACCTTATTCTATACAGTTGATCCACCTACTAACAAATAAGCTGTTTGTTAATGTGCACAAAAAGGTTGGAGAATTTACTGCACTGCATCTTACCAAGGTGGTAAAAACTATTTGCCTTATAGTCAGACTGGACTCTTCTATACATATTACACACAAAACAGAATATTCTAGAACAGCAATGGCGAACCTATGAGAGTTTTCAGGTCAGATCCATGGCCTACACTCAAGGGCATTCACTCGCTGGGGAGAGCACTCCTCCCCTGACACAGGCATGATGATGTCACTCATCAGCGCCTGCATTTCGTGGGAAGGTGCTGCCTGAGTGATGTCACCAAAAAGGTTCGCCATCAATGTTCTAGACCCTCCAGCACTGGTCCCAATATACAAGAACAGCAGGAAAAGCAACACAAACTGCTCTACTGCATTTATAGTGGGATAAACACATCTTATTCCACTGGATTCAGGGCATGCGTGAAAGGAGGCTAAAAGTCAATACAAAAAGTTGTGGTCACTCTACACTTTATAGAATAGAATAAACATTTATGTCCCTTTTAATACAACAGAGCAGCCAGCATTCACTTAATATCAAACTACAAAATTCCCTGTAGGAAACATTAGAGTCCCTAAGAGAACACTAAGAAAGATGAGTACTGTAGTATTATATGATACTTTATACGGACTAACAGTGAATTGTATAAGACAAGCTTTCAAGAGATATTCTCCCTTCTTCGGGTCAAAGCAAGTACTTGAGTACTAAAAGTGAACTACCCCTTTAAAAACTGAAATATGTCCATGTCATAGAGATATGTGTAAAATGTGTCTTCCAGTCATACAGTCTTCCACAAGAATGTTTCACCAGAAAGTATTTTTGTACTTACAGATACATAGCTTGCATTTATGTAATCGGATCCCGGTACACCAGGGTCCGCTATAAGTTTCACCCGGTTATTGTTATCTGCAAAATATGAATATTTTTTCTTTTATTGTATAGCATGGTATTGGTTGAACAGAAAAATACCTAAGCTAATTTACTTAAAAAAATAACTAGAGTAAAAATGCTACTTGTTAACTGTAAAGGAGATAAATATTTTTAAATTGTTATAAATGAATCATTTTTAGCGATGCGAGATAAACAAAAGAACATTCTGGAAAAGCAGCTGATTTTTGAACCACATCTTTAAGAAGGATTCAGTTCCATTGAATCCCTATATGGGTATTTGTGTTTGATTAAAGGTTATTTTTTAAAGTTCCAATACAATTATGTAGTGTATTAAAGAAAAATATGTTCCTCAGCTCCTTTGCTAACCAGATTGGCTTTTGCTAGAGTTGGATTACTTTAGTCTGATATGTTTACAGCGGTAATGGTTCAAATGTCCCGTTGTCATGCAAGATTAACTGTCTCCTATAAAAGAGTTCGGTTTCACATTCATTTCTTTAAATGGTCAGTAAAACAGGTTGCCATTCAATAGGGTATTCTGTACATATATTTATCTACACACTTTAATTTCTTTATATATTTCGGGGTAGGAGCTGCCGACTGTTCTCTTTAATGAGAGAACTGAAAGATTTTATCAGTCATTTTTAACAGAAGAGGCCTCTGGCCATTTATCTTTGAAATGATTTGCTTGACCTTTACAATCAATAACTATTCATCTATCTTTCAGTTATGCGCGGGGTGTCCTTGTATTAATATGTCACAAAATTCATCTACAACTTAAATATATATGCATGCCATGGTCAAAAAAATATGATAACCCTATTACCACATCCATGTGTGATAAATGAAGCACCTCATTGAAAAATATGGTGTTATTCCCAGCTTTGCTGCTGTTACATTCCTAGAAAGGCTTTTGAATGAATTTTTTTACAGGACTCGTGTCCATTCAGAGACAAGAGCATCAATGGACACTGGTGTTGGAAGGTAAGATACTAAGCACACCAGGCGGGAATTTATAAAGCATTGGTAATGTCTTTTTGGCCTTTTCAATTTAATTCAATTCATTTCTATCAAATTTCTTTTCCCTCTGCTCGAAAAAATAAACATATTTATTAGTAAGCAGGGAGAACAAACTTGAAGAAAAACAAAATCAACTGAAAAAAACAGCCAAAATCGCATTTAACAAAGAGTTATCTCTGCGGGATAATTCTTATTGCAACAGTAACTAAAGTGTGGAGTGCTGTACTTAGTGCTGTAATGATACCTAATTGTATCACTGCACCACTAAGCTCTCATAGAGTGGGGGTTCACATGACCATGACTACGACAACATCAACCCCCATCCTCCCAAAATCAGCCCCTAGCTGGTGCTAGGCTAGTTGGGGTGGATTGCTAATGCTTTCAGGAAGAAGCTTAGAGGTATAAAAGGCTCCTTTCATGTTGGCCTTTTTTTAACCTGAGCCTCTTTGTGATTGGCCATTAATCAATCAGCAACAGGAAAAGGCTATTTAAACCCTACCAATGTATGCAATTCCCTCTCAGGGAGGAACCTCAGCTATAAATACTGTAGCTGAGGATCCTTTACAGCTGCTCAGTGCCAGCAATTGACCCCTTCCAGGTTAGGGTCCCCTGCCCCCTCTTGGCTAAAGGGGGGTAGGGGTCTTGGGGTCAGGAGTGACCTCCTTTGGAGATGGTAATGCCCTCTACTGCACATGATCACCGGGGTAGGGGGAAGACGTGCAGCTCCTATGGAAGTGCTCCTAGCAGTAGCAATTCCCCCATCCTGCCTAGTACTGGGTATGGGGGATATGGAGGGGTCTTATAGACCCCCAGTATATAGGGCTTTTAGTTTTTAATTAAATATAATTATTTCCAGTAGCAATAAGGAAATATTATGTCATATTTAATTTACCACCTGATTGTTGGAATATGATTTTTAATAAATTTTAATGTAGCTTAGGGTTGTTTGTTCTTAATTGATGTTGTTTATTATAAATTGCTGCAGTTAGTGTTTGTTTTGGGATACTTTGTTGCCTTTTTGTATAGTTGGGTTAGTTTTAGCAACAGTTTTTAACTTTTGATGTGTTAAATTGTGCTTTTTCATGTCAGCGCTCCAGTTTAGCACAGGGTTGAATGGTTTTCACCAGATCTAGTGAGGCAAATCATTTTGAGTGACAATTTTTAGCTTAATTGAAAGTAAAAGCTTGTGAAATAGCACTCAGAATAGGAAATATCAGTAAAAATAGCTGATTCCTTTACACTAAACCAATGTGCAATAATGGCAGAGGACTGCAGCTCTTAAAAAGGGAAGAGGTTTTGGGGGTTATTCAACTAAGGTGTGAATTCGACTGTCAAATTCCCAAACAGTGAATTCCCTTTGTAAAGTCGTGACAATTTTTAAAGGTGCGACAATTTTCCATAGTAAAGTTGAAATTGTAACAATATTCTCATTGTGAAGATGTGACTGTGACAGCAGCATTTTATTGCAGCTGTCTTTAGCTGGCGAATTCACACCTATACTCCACTATTCGGACTTCAGAGAATAAACCCCTTTGAGTTTACACAACAATTTTCAATTTTGTTTACCTGATAGTAATAAGAGTGTGAAATAAATGGCCTAACTTGCATATTATATATGGGTTTCCACAAACTGTGTGTAGATAGGAATACTGATTTAGCTACTACAAGCATCAATATTAAGTCAAAAGAGTTCACTTGTTTGCAAGGAAAGAACAAGGAGGATAGTATTAGCCTCAATGCAGAAATGCCTGGTGAACACTAGTGTCCACTTTTATTTTTAATATGCAGGGGGGATGGACCATGGCTGACTGTCAAGAAAAGAATGTTAAAGAGGCTGCTTACTTGGATCACATTACAAAGCTTACGACACTATTAAGTCTACAATTTCTTGCACCTGCAAATGAAAGCCTGTGGTTGCAATGTAATTCAGCCACTCTGGCTTGGAACATTTCAAGGGTCATTTGAAGATCATGGAGCAGTTGTATTGGGAAAAAATATGTACTGTATCTTGTAATGCTGAACTGTAACTTGTGCAGCATTTTTTTAAAATAAAAGTTATTGCTTTAAATATCCTTTAGCGGGAAGTAGAATTTTCACGACCAATTTTGCTAACTAAAACACTTTCTGGAAACGGTTCACTAAAATAATTCTCCCTTTTTTAAATCTTTTACTATATGCAGTTCTGTGACTTCCTACGGCAAAATATACAGCCCAAGTCGAGCTAATGTCAAATGGTTTAGCACATCTTACAATTGCAAAACGTTAAATACCTCCCACAAATAATGCATTGTGCTATACAGAAAATAGTGAGAAGCATTATTTCTCCTTAAAAGTCCCAGAACATTCATTTCTCCTTAAAAATCCCAGATTTCTTTCTACCTACTATATGCAGTGATCTGCAACTCTTACCTCTGTCTCTATTTTAATCATTTTCTATCTATTTCAGAAAAATGATTATCTTTTGTCAGTCGTCGGTGGGTTTGGAATTTTTATCATACATTTTCAGTAGGTCACATCGCTGCAATGGATTTGGAGTGAAAGTGCTTAAACAATATTAAAAGCCATGTATTAAGGTAGATATGGTTTCCAATCAAGATTAGGATTTTATCAATATACATGGCCTTATGTGTCAATTTTTACATTTTAAATTATCTTAATATATTTCCTTCTTACGGACGAAATTTACTAGACTCGAAAAGGCCGATTACATCATTTTGAGTTTATCTCCCTCGTAAATAAGGCTGTTCAATCAAGTAAATATTGATTTTTACCGATCAAATCTTTTTGATTGGATTTTTTGATGGGAATAGTAGCCATATTTTACATTAGTACTTTGGCTACTTTTCCATCGAAAAATCCAATTGAAAAAAAAATCGATTAGAAAATATTGATCGATATTTACCAATTAAACAGCAATATTTACAGGGAATAAACTCAAAAAGGTAAAATTGGCCTTTTCGAGTTTGGTAAATTTCACCCAATATTATGTCTGAAAACCTTCTTTTTTCTACTAATCCTCCTCCATTCCCTATCATTAAAGCACTGGATGTCCAGTGCTGGTTAATTAACACCATAAAATGCTTTATGGCATTACTGTAAAGGGTGTGAGAAAGCAATTGGTTTGGCAAGAGGGGGAATAAAATGATCAACATAGGCATGCTATGCTTTTTATTTTTTATCAGTCACATTTTGACAAATTGTATTTATTTTACTAAGCCACCCATATGTATGATGTTTTTGGGTGTTTTTTTTCTTTTTACATTTAAGAAAAGCAGCCCCTGGAGCATGCACGTCCCCTGCTATAGTGTAAGGGGCTATTGACTGGGCTAGGAACTGCAGGGAAGGAGTAGGTGGGGATTTACAGGAAGAAGGATGTGTGGGTAAAAAAGGAAGTGGGTGGTTCAGGAAGTCCTCATGGCCATTTTGCAATGGAGCCATGTAAGCAGCTTCCCCCCTCCCACCCTTGATGTATATTAAATGGGGATGTTCCTTTATCAGAACAGTCTCTCTTTTGTTGCAGCACTGGCCTGGTGGAATTGGGAATGCTTGCCCAAAAGGTGTTAACTGGAGGAGATGGTGATATTTATATAATGGTGACTCCTAGGGCATGGTCCCAGAAGTGGTTGGTTAATGGCTGCCCTGATACTACTTGCTGTCATTCTCATGGATAGAGTGGCTGGTATGTGGGGAATCCTTGCTTAGGGTCCCAGGATTGGTGGTTAGTGGCTGTCCCTTGGTGGGGCAACCACTGGAAAATGATTTGAAAAGGGGCAAGCATTCCAATTTGTTAATATTGTGATGGATACATACATTTAAAGAAGTTATTTGGTCTGTTAAAATTGGTATGAATAATAAAAGTTGCAACCTTCTAACCCAATCTCTTGTGTTTTTGAAGGGGGGGGGCAGAAATGTTAAAGGTTTAATTAATTGATGGTTAGAATCCTGGAGCAATGTTGACACTGCACCAGTCAACGGGACAATTAGATAACATTGTTTCTTTGAGTGGCTGCAATATAGTAATTTAAACATAAGCGACTTTCTTTGTGGAATCCTTGTAGGGGGATGATTTACTGTAGCATGAAGCTGGCTAATAAATGGTAACAGTATTTCACTATCTACTGTAAGCAGTATTTATCAAATTACTACTTTATTATTATTATTTATTCATTCTTATATACACTCACCGGCCACTTTATTAGGTACACCATGCTAGTAACGGGTTGGACCC
>WMED01025442.1:0-11017 GCA_019650415.1 Pipa parva
AACTGGATGGACTTGTGTCTTTTTTCAGCCTTATAAACTATGTTACTATGTTACTTCATTCAGAAGTATTAGTAGTTCATTTTTTGCACACCCAGAATCATGCAATACAGTGGCTCTGTGTGAAAGGGGAATTAGTTCCACATGAATTTAATAAAAAGCAAGAAAAGATCTCAGATTCTTAGGGCCTCATTGACTTAATAGACTAAGGGGGTAATTCGTTAAGCAGTGAAGTGAGCTACGATGCGTTTGGCTCACTTTGCAAAAGGTAGTATGCGCATGCTGATGTCCTGCGCATGGACATCAGCATGCGCATTAAAGGGATTCCCATCTCGGCAGGACCAAAAGAGTTGCCTCGCCGAGACGGAAATCCCTTTAATACGCATGCTGATGTCCGCGTGCAGGACATCAGCATGTGCATACTACCATTTGCGAAGTGAGTCGAACGCATCGTAGCTCACTTCGCTGCTTGATGAATTACCCCCTAAAACATGACGAATAGTCACGTATATATTTCTGAATTCGCATTTGATCACCACTTCACCATGTTCGCTTATTGAGCAAACTCTGTGATGTGGCGAATAGACGACCAATTCATGTGACTACAATAGTTGAGATCTTATGGAGCACTCAGCGTCACTTTGCATGCATGTGCACTATTGACTAAATGGCAAAGTGTGTCGAAGAAGCCAATGTGACTAGGTGTACTGCTCCCAATTCAGCCATTTAACTTTGACACATCACAGTAACAAATTAGGGGGGTTGATGACAGGGCTCCGGTGTGGCATAAGGTGATTATTTCTTCAAAAGTGACAATAGCGACTGCCACTAAATTAGTCTACTACTAAACATGAACTAGGAACAAGGTGACATAGAAACAGATGTATTATTCACTTACATAAAGTTAGTGGGATATAGTGAGGGTGACATCATTGCACTTCATTGGGGGAATTCACATTAATTCGCATGACTGCGTCCTACTTCTATTCAACTGATACGGTATCAGTGATACCACACTACACATGACTGAGTCCGTAGCAGTCCGCCTGTTTGACAAATCTTTCCCCAACTTCAAAATCAGGAAAAGTGCATTTATTTCTGTTTTGGCAATGTGACTCGAATGGTAGCGAGGTTCATTCATTCTTTAGTCAATAAGGCCCTTAGACTCACTATAGCAGAGATTAAAGTATAAACAAAGGACTGGGGTTCATACACATGTAAAAGATCCCTTTAATTTCCAGGTGGACTTTTTCAAGTTTCTAAGGAGTATCAAATTTAAGATGGCATACATGAATGAGCCGAGTGTAAAAAAAGAGAGGTTAATAAATGAATACATACTAATATAGAGGAACAATTTAATAAACATATGGGAAAAAGGAGTTAATTTATCCCTGATTTATCCTTTCTGGATTTCAATACTTTTGAAACTGTTGTATCTAGGACAGTTTCACTTGTTTCATTATAGAAGCAGTAGAAAAAAAATGTCAAAAATGATCTAATCCAGTGGTCGCAAACTTTTTCAGCACCGAGTGCCGATGATGACGTCATCACGCCTACTTTGGGGAAGAGTTCTAGCCGCGGCATTCCTACCTAGATCCTCCCAGTGAGAGAGCACTTCTTCATTGTAGGCTGCGGATCTGACCTGAAAACCATTAGGTCGGGTCCATGGCCTATATTGAAGGAGCGCTCCCTTGCTGGGGGGATCTAGGGTAGCAGTCAGAGCAGCAATGGTGACAGAGCACTTACCCACAGAGAGAGTGCTGTCTCTGGCACGCGTGCCATAGGTTCACCACCGATGATCTAATCTAACATTTCAGGAAAAGAGTGCAATATTTAGGTTGCAAAATAATCATTTTATCATACAAAAGGCTGATAATTAAAGAGGGCATTGTTACTGTTAAAATATACAGTATGAGTTATTGATTACAGAATATCAGAATATCCATGCATTCCCCGCTTTTATTTATTACTCAGAATTCATAAGGACCAAAAAACCCTCCTGATTGTCAAATTGTTTCTCATATTAAATCCCTATTACAGCCTTTAGCAAAACAGTATATTTGGTTACATTTTTACAACCCCTTGTTCAAAAAATTGATACCTGTTTAAACAATACTAATGATTTTATAGACAGACAAGATTGTAACTGCTTTACCTGATAATTAATAGTAATAGTAGTTATTTATAGTAATAGTTTATCGCGCAAGATCTCGCGTTGTTCCTGCGAGATTACCGCACCAGTTTTTCTATCTCAATCTTTTTTTATATATATAAAACATAGCCATATAACTAATGTAAAATATGGCTACCTTTCCATTGAAAAATTCCATCAAAACACTTGCGTTGTAATCTCACGGGAACAATGCGAGATCTCGCGCAATAAACCGAGGGCGGTCTTTCCAGCTTTAATAAATTTCGCCCACCTTACAAGGGAAAGTTTTCATCCTACAGCAGTCTTTTCCAGCGTATAACCTCTGCTAAAGAATTGTATACGGTTCAAAAAGAAATAATGTTTACGAAATTTATGGAGAGTGGTTATAAATTTAACGAGCTAAAAATTGCTATATAGAAAGCTGAAAGGGATGTGCACACTACTACATCTAATGGTAGAAACAGAGATAGGATTCCTTTTGTTAGTGTGTATGATATACACTCTAGCAGAATTGGGAATATTATCAACCAGTATTGGGGAATTTTAAAAGATGACCTCATTTATTGAAAATGATTTCTTATACCCCAGTTGTTTATCTATAGAAGGGGATACACTATAGGAAATAAAACTACTTATCCCTATAAGACAGACTTGTGAAAAAAAAAGCCTATTTGATCCTAAACCACATGATCTCTCAGTTTCGTTGGTTAATTATGGAAATAGTAAAGTCTGATGGGGGTTATTCATTAAAGTGTGAATTGTTGCGTATAGGTGCGAATTCACCAGATAAAGATTGTCGCAATAGGCTGCTACTGCTGCAGTCGCATCTTTATAATGAGAATATTGTCACAGTCTCGACTTTATTATGGGAAAAATTTGTCACAATCTTAACTTTAAAAAATTGTCGCGATTTTACAATGGGGAAATTGTCACGGATTTGCTATGGGAATCCGCAGTTTGCAAATTTGACAGTCGAATTCGCACCTTAGTGAATAACCCCCTAAGAGCCTCATTGATAGTCACATGAAGAGGTTGGGAGTCATAAAAGTATGCAAAAAATGATTTGTAGTGCCTTGCAATTTGTTTACGCCCAGTAGCATACCTAAAATACCACAAACCCCAGTACATAATCGGCACCAGTTTCTGCTACCCCTGCGACGTCACCCCCTCCTACAACAAATAAAGTAATAATGACTTGAATTCAGTGCTGTGAGGATAGTAGACAAGGGAGAGCTGGGTGTCAAGGCTCAGTAGTGACTACAACTGCTGCAAATCCATTTTGTTAGGCCTGGGATATACTATACAATATTATTGCAGCTCAGTATTGTTTATTCTTAGCTAAATACTATTTCTGCCTATTTATTTCCCAGAGATCTTCACACTGCACATATTAATAAGCCTGGTAAAGCAAGTATTAACTTGAGCACACACTGCATTATTTACTGTATAAATGTGTTCCTGTAAAAAAACATTCCGTCCCACCAATATATCATCGGGACTTTCTGCTTTGCAGTAATAATACAATGTTAAAAGATTTTTACATTAATTATTCCAAAGCTTTATGACTTGTTGCACCGTAAATTAACCAAAAAAAGCTTCATTTCATTTACCTTGACCAATAAAGTACGGCAGGCACCTTGCCAAAAATGTGCCTTTAAATTGTTGCGCTAAGAACTAAAATTCCTCAACCACAAAAAAAAAATATTGTCAGTTTAGTACCAACAGCTCTCAAAATTGTTTATATTTACAAAGAAATATTGATTTTATGACAACAATGAAGGGATAAACCTGTTCCTAACTGCAAGGCTCAGGAAATCTATAGTTTAACAGCACTACCATCTTGTGGTCATTTGAAGCTATGCTAACTACATTAATCCATAGCGTGGGGTTCATTTGTTCAGTGATATATTATCCATTTCACTAAACGAACTGTAACACGGCAGAATATTTAAATCAAGGAGCAGTAATACAATCAAGGAAAGATCATAAATAGTAACATAAAAAATGGATGACTCCCTGTCTAGAACAGAATGTAAGTGGAATACTATACTTTATTTATTTTGCTGCAGTTGATTATACACAACACTGTACTGCATTATTATACAGTATTATCCTATATAGCAGCGGTTCTCAACCTGTGGGCCGTCCCACTGGGTTCGAGAACTGCTCCGGTGACGCACGACATGATGACGTTTCAGCCGAACGTCACTATGTGATGTGCGTACGTGATGACGTTTCAGCCGAACGTCACCACGTGACGCGCGTACGTGATGACGTTCGGCCGAAACGTCACCACATGGCGGCGTGGTGATGTCAGCGCATGGCGTTGCCGGCAAAAAAGGTTGAGAACCGCTGCTATATAGGAACACTGACATAGATGAATAACTTATTTAATATTTCTGTGCCAGAAGATTTCCATCATTATTTCCCATCAGCTTCCGCTAACCCTAGCAAACAGATACATTTTACAAAGCCTCTTTAAGTGTTGAATCTTACTTAGTTAGAGACATATAACTTTGAAGATCAGGTGCTGGGAACAGAGGTGGCGGAAAGTTGAATTTAAAGGGTATATAAACACTGCATTTGCTATCTCAATAAATCAATGGTAGACTGGGAATTTTTGTAAACTGCAGTTTTTTTTTCCCGCAGTGTTTTTGATTGGTTTGGTATGAGAAGGGAGGGCTTAGACTTCAGCTAGTAATGAAGAAGAGCAGCGACGACCAGCGGGCCTAAGTATCATGGTATATTCCTGGGGGGCACATAGAAAAGTAACCAAGAAAGTGGGTTCTTGTTTCCTGCTGGGAAACAAAAATATGATATGTATTATAAAAATACATACAAGCTTCTCATACAATTTAACTCATATCACAGGCTTATTTAATAAATTGCCGTAATTCATCAGCAGCTTTGACATTTAGAGAACGTAACTCATAAGAACTAATGTTAAATTAAAGGGGAACTAAAGGTATAATCACATATTATAAAACTTACATGGCACTAGCTGGGAAGTCCTCACTTTGATGGGCAATTGAGTAACTTATCTTCAAGTACAACGGAAGTTTCATAGTCAATGTCATCATGCCTACTTCAGGCAAGCGCTGTGATGATTTCGCTGGCCAGAGTTCACCCACTGCTGAGCGGCAAAATCATCACTGCGCATGTCTGCAGTAGGTGTGATGACGTTGACACCGCTCTACACCGCTGATGCCGGTCAGGAGGGGGAGCCAGAGTGCAGCTTCATAGCTATATCGAGCTTTGGACTAACTAGCTGGGCCGATAACTCATCAAAACATATGGTATACTTGAAAGGTGTAGGCTGTTAAAACTGAAGAGTAGCTAACTGTTAATTGAATCTTTCTGACTAATTGTAGAAAGATAAATGATAACTACGCCACTTAATGACTTACACAAGATCCCTGAAGCAGACATTTGTATACTAAAAAACAAGTTTAATTCCTTTTTATATACTTCTAGCAGTTGTCATCTTGAGTCCAAAACAACTTCAAACAATGTATCAATGCCCCTCCCCCCATAGACCCTAGTTTAACTTTATAAGAACTTTATAGCAGTGGCGCTGAATTTGCACCCCTGTTGCACCCGCAATGACAGATCACCTGTATGCCAACTAGTAAAGCTAGGGTACTCTATAGTTCTTAATATCTAAATAAACTACCAAATTACCAATTGTCGTCAACCCACCACATGTAAGAATAGTTATTTTATATATACATTTATTTTGTTTATTGTGGGGGATCACTCAAATGGAGGGGCAAACTTTAGTATGAAGCACATAGAAAACAGCAGGTTTCTTATGAATTCAGTGTTTATTCACACCTTTAAATAAAAAAAAAGCAGCCATTCTTAGAAAAACATAGTTAACTCCAACACAATAACACAGAACTCAAATCTTCCAGCAAAAGTCTGATTTATCAATACAGCTAAAACAACATCACCATATTTGTTTGCACTCCATTAGAATACAGTTCCCATTTGTTATCATATGAGAATAACTCCCCCTCCCCCCACTCTCCCCCTCCCCTTCATGGCACTCCAGTTTCCTATCACAATCCAAAAACATACATCTTTGTCTAGTTCAGTGGTTTTTAAACTTGTTTGAGGTACCGAACCCACCAGTTTCATATGCACATTCACCGAACCCTTCTTTAGTGATAAATCCCTTGACCTCCGTGGTGGAGGCTCCACCGGACCCCTGAGGCCGACTCACCAAACCCCTAGGGTTCGATAGAACCCCGGTTAGGAACCACTGGTCTAGAATGTAAGCTCCACAGTGCAGGCACTGAAGTGAATGATGTGTAAAGTGCTGAGTAATATAGTAGTGCTATTTAAATATATACATAGTTACTTCATGAAAACCCCAAAATCTTAGACATTAAGAAGGAGTTGGTTTCCTTATTGCTTCTGAAACAAAAGGTGTCCATTCAGTCATAATATTAAAGGTTCAACGCCAAAGTATAGACTATAAGACAGGGGTCTGCAACCTTTTTTGGCTGAGAGAGCCATATTCGTGGCCCTTTTAAATTCAGAGCCACTGACGTCATATGTGACATCACATAGGTGACCTCAGTGGCTCCAGATTGGCTAACAACCCAGAAGGGCGGTGACGTCAGTTGCTCCAGAGTGGCTAGCAACTCAGAGCTTTGTCTCTACAGCACTTGCCGGCGATTAGCAGGAAGACTGTAACAAGAAGTGCTTGCATGTGAGCACTGCTCATTACAGTCAAAGAGCCAGATGTTGCAGACCCCAGCTTTAAGACCTGGCATGCAGAAGGTATTTCAACAGCTAGTGGTATTAGTAAAGGATAATTAAGCACTAGGCCCTGGGCTAAGACATATCTGCAGTGGATCTCAGAATAAAGCCCCATTTATTTATAATTCCAACCTCGATGTTTCTTACAGTAACAGAATGATTTCATTAAGAACACTAACCTATCTAGGAACCAGTAAGAGAAATGTAACTTAGGGTCAATTCTGAAAAATTGCTGAACCCTGAATGTTCAGCGAACCAGTGTAGTGTACAAGAGTGGACACTACCAAGTCTTTCATTCCCTAGTGGGGATGTTTCCCAGAGATTTCGTCTTTATTTGTTAATTTTGTATGTTTAACCACTTTCCCTCTAATTATAGGCTTTTGGATTCATCTCATGATTAAAGGTGGTACTGCCCTGGTAAAATAAGTTATTATGTGCTGTATAAATATGGTAATATAAAAGTGGAGGTATTATTTTGCTTGATATAAAAATGCATGGAGGGGGCAGAAATGGAAGAGCCATGATGGTGCCAGGCCTCTGGCCTGGAATTTAATCCCTGGAGGGATTATTTGCTGCAGAGATGTTTAAGGAATTCTGCTGGAAAGTTATGAGTATTTAAAGTGACCTTTACACCCATGGGTTGTACACATGTTGGATAGCCTTGTTTGAATGCAGTTATAAAGTAAAGGTTAAATTTGGAAAAAGAACTTTATCTTTTTTGCTTGATGGAATTATTTTCCCTGCACAACACCAAAGGGACCCACCATTGATGACATCTTTAAAGGCCAGTTAACAACCAAAGGTATAATCCAAAAGTTTTTTTTTATTTTTATTTTTGTACTCGAACACACGGTATGCTAGAGCTCTCTGGGAGCCACCGTGACAAGGCTCAACCCAGAGGTCACTCAGCCTGCCATATTCCGTTCCTGTTTGTTACGCCAGTTTTCTATATACATTAAAAAAGCCATATTGATCCAAACACTGGGCCTTTCACACGTGCTGATCCACTTGTGCACTGCTGTTGCTTCCTATGCTGGCAAGCACTGGGGCTATGATTTCACCCAGCACTCCCAGCAGAAGCAGTCCCAAATTCAATGATCTGAGCACTGCTGCAAGCAGGGCACTAGCGTCTAATTCAGCTCCTGTGCTGTATTTGATTGTTACACTGCTTTGAACTGCTTTTTGTGCCTTCTTTGTGCTCCAAGTGCTTGGTCTTGCTGCTCTGTGTTTATAGGTACACTATACTCCAAGTGATCCAGTGAGTGGTGTAGTTCCTGTATCCACTAGAGTCTCTGCAAGTGTTTCAGGCAGCTGCCACCAGTGGAAGGGTTAACCCAACGGCCACAAACTGGGAGTCTCCTTGCTGCAAAGGATATACCCCCTTGCAGGGGTTTAAAGGTGAAGGCCAAAGGATCATTAGACTCAGCGCCTGAGCGTTATCCTGTTCCAATCCCACTGTGGGAAGGAGAATCCACTTCTTTCTTGTTTTAGCTCTATTTTACACCTGTCCCAGGTCCACTACACCTCTGTGTCTCCAGAGACGTAATGGGCTCTGGATGCTTCAGTTTCTCCCAGTGTCACCCAGTGTCACCCAGTGCTGTAGCACCCCATGTGTGTACTTCCCTTCACAACATTCAAATGGTGGACCGTGTGAAGTTAAAGTTAAAACTCCCAGAGATCCATGACAGTACACTAGAGCCATGGATTCGGCTGGGACTCAGTATCCTCATCCTCATGCTGGTGGATTGTGTCTTTCAGCAAGAAAATAAACAAGAGCAAATTCTCCAGATTCCTCAGGGGTTGTGTGCCCCCATAGATGTCCCGCAAGCCGCTGTTGCTAGTGTTCCTGATCCTGCAGATGCTGCTATGAACTTTACATCTGCCTGTTGCTGCTAAGGTCTCAGAATCTACATCCTATTGTCCGCCTGCCAGCTGCTTTACCCTATGGTAGTGAAAGCTTGCCGTGGGTTCCTAAACCAATGTACTACCCACTATGAATTGGTGCCTCAGCAATTCCCACCTGAATGTGCCAAGGTGGCATATATCTTAAATTTGCTTTCTGCTGAGGAATTGGCATGGGAAAATAACCACCCAATTGTTTCTAATCTCTCTGACTTACTCACCACCTTCAGAAAAGTTTTTCAAGAGCCTGGTCGTCTTTCCTATTGCTGCATGATTGTTGCTGCAGCTAAAACAAGAATCTGCCACAGTGGAACAGTATGGCAGCTAGTCTTGCTCTCTATAATACAGGCATTGCACCTGCATGGGGCATAATAGATAAATGTTCTAATCTGTGCATATCAGAATACCATTTCCTGTTCAAGCTTACAGTACATTGAATAATCACTCAGGTGCCTTCCTGTGGAGTCTATGTCCCATTTTATTTGCTTTTTAACTAACGATTTAAGACTATTCTGTATCCAGTGACATGGCAGCTTCAGTAAAGAAAACCCCTGCTCGAGTTATTGAAACATAAAAAGGGTCCCTGTTTTCTGCACTTTAACTTCTCGTTTTTGCAAATGAAAATTGTAACTTGGTTTAAACATACAGAAAATCTGTGTTAAAAAAAAAAGACATTTTTTCTTGAAGCTATATTCCTTATTTATTATGAAAAACAGCCTTAATAAAGTTGGGTAAAACATCAACGTTACCATATAATGTTGTATATAATGGTATAATAGAATGGGGAATGAGAAATTATAATGTGTTTAATGAAATATTCCCTCTGAAACTCAGAATATGGGAAAGGATTTGATTCGAAACTTTAAACTATTCATAAGTGAATGGTTATGAGTGAAACAATGAGGTATCCTAGGAGGCCATAATTGTGAGGCCATTGTCATATGACTAAATGCCACAAAGGCTTGAATCAATATTGATTTTTATGCAGTGTTAATAGCATGTACTTAAAGAATTTCATTTGGGTAGTTGGTTCCCTTTTTCCTTCCCTGGCTGAATAAATTGACCTCTCCCTTCTCACAAACTATTTATGAAAGAATTCCATAATGTCTTCACAACATTATTATACACAAAACATAGACAAGTCTGAACATGCCGGGGAGTGAGGTTGGACATTAAATGCCTCGTCACTGCCAAGATAAGTTGTGATGCTGTCGCTAGGGCAGCTGATGTGATTTATTGTGGGGTGAAACAAGCATTGTGACATCAAGGAAGTCACAAGGAATTAACATTTAGCAAATTAGAATCTCCTTGCGTTTCCAACTCTAAATTTATTCTAATATGATGAGTGAAAGTGCATGAGAAGTAGGAGCAAAACAGCTAGAATACTAAAATATATTTCTTTCTAAGTAGCTCATCCTATAAAGAGGGGTGACATTCATTTTTAATTTTAATAACCACACAGGTCACAAAAAATTGCCAATTCCCAGTGCAGTTGGAAGACTAAAGGGGGTTATTCACTAAGGTGCGAAATCGACTGCCGAATTCTCAAACAGCGGATTCCCATATCAAATCCGCAACAATTTCTCCATTGTAAAGTCCCAACATTTTCTTAAGGTTAAAATTGCGACAATCTTCCCATAATAAATATGCGACTGCAACAATATTCTCATTATAAAGACATGACTGCGACAGAAGCAGCCTATTGCGGCTGTCTTTATCTGGCGAATTCGCACCTATACGCAACAATTCGTACTTTAGTAAATAACCCCCTAAATCATAGACACAAATTTCCTGGACACATTAGAATTGGTAAGAATAGAGCTTGCGGTATATAGCACCTCCATCCAGACACTCGTATGTTTCAGCAAAAAGACAATGGAAAATAGTGTCGAAACGTTTTTAGTCTTGTTATACGTTAATTGAACAGAATTTGTTTCTATTTTGTGTTACTTTAGTTGAGCTTTGGTATATTGATAGATTACAATTAATATAATGTATGACTGCAGGGAGAAAATGTGTGTTATAAACTGTGTAATATGGTTGTCATGGGACCGACTGTGTGACAGCTATTTAACAGTGTGAAACACTGAGGTATGTAAAACTTATTTCTTGCAGCTGTGCTGGTCCGCCGAAGGGTGAAAGAGGCAAAATCATTAGCATTTTAGCATGCTGCTCTGAATGTAAATAAAATCCTGCTTC
>WMED01025443.1:0-11016 GCA_019650415.1 Pipa parva
GCCTCACTTCAGAGCTTGCTGAATTCCCCCCTAAATCATACCATTATAAGAAAAAATTTTGATTTCACATGTCCTTTAACAACTACATTATTTACTGCTGTCAAGCAGCCACTATTTGTAGCACCACTTATATTCATATTTATATCTGTTACAAATTTGTTTTTGCTCACATCCACCCCTTAAATAATATATGTATAGCAGCAGCAAGGCACACATGTAAATATGCCTTAATTTTACTACCTATTTAAAGTAAAATAAACAGAAAAATAATGTCTAAATAAGTTACATTATCCCATTAACACATCCAGTACATACCAAACTACTCACCATCTGTACTTCTATCAGAGCTGAAAACATCATCACTGTTGGAGTCACTACTTGCTCCCTCTGTCTGAGTATCATGCACCAGCTCTGGGACGCATAGGGCTGTCTCCTCTCCATCTTTCTTATATGTGAATGCACCTTCAGATAAGGCTATAAGAGAGTCTGCTGCCTCTGTTTCACTGGATAGATCTGGAGTTAAGTGGCTCGATGTAAGCTCTGATCCCTGACTAAGCAACATGTTGCTTGTCATTATTCTTTGCTCCAGTTCTCCAATCTGGCACCTCCCCTGTTTGTCATTTTTTTCCACACTTTGGTGAGTCTGTTGCTCAGGAGTGTGCATTCTTTGACGTTTTTTTTTCTGACCTTTTTTTCCTTTGTCAGATTTTTTCCTGTGACTTCTTACCCTTTTTCGGGATACAGCTTTGATTGTCTGTGTTTTATTTGCATTACTGTTTACAGCCAATGTACCTTCTGCAATGTTTGGGTCTTCCTGACTGTTAGTATACTGTACGTCGTGCTTTCTTTTTGGACATGTACTTTTCAGTGGCCTGTTTTGTGACTGCTTTCCTTCTACCTCCCTTTGACATTCCTTTTGTTTAACTGTACCATCTATTAGAGTCAGGGGGCAGAAATCAAAGTCCTCCAATTTAAGGCTGGTTTCTTTGATATCATCCAGATAGCAGACCAGAGAACGTTTGGACCTTATCGTTTTTCCTTGAGGGCTAAATAAAAAAATTTAAAAAATGCAAAAATCAGCAATTGAAATATATTTAAAGTAAAACATTTCAACTGAGTTGTGCATAGACACACACAAGATACACTAACCTTATAAAGTATATATCGTATTTCCCAGGTCGCTTGCCAGTTTTTCGTTGCTTAACTATCTTTTTCCAACCATCTAAAAGGGATTTGGCCTCAGCTACATCTGCATTTTCCACCTCCATCTCTTGTTCATCTCCTTCAGAACTAATTCTTGAACGTAGGATCTCAAAATAGGAAACACTTGACCCTTAGGGCTCATAAGATTCCCAAGTGGCTCTTCAGTTGTCTCCCTAAAAATACATAAATAAAAAAAAAAAAAATCAATGAGGCTGACTTTGACATATATTTTAAAAGAGAAAACTTCAGTTTGTTCCTCTCAAGCATTCTATGAAGTAAACAAAACCCATATGTCAGCACTAGCAAATTGGCACCCACAGCCTATAAATTCATTCCACTTGCAGCAGGTTTTACAGATCCTCTGGATAACCCTAACACTTATATACATACCAACCATGTATTCTTGAAATTTATTTTGAATTTTTAAAATTAAAATATTTTAAATGTGAAATATTCTTGAAAATTCTTGAAATCATGCTTTTGAAGCTAGCTTGCCTAAGAACTAGAAACAGAACATCATCCTACACAGCGTTAAACACAAGCTTGTCCCATAGATTGTGCAGACCTTTCCTGCAGCGCGCCGCCATGTTTGATTTGATTGCCACGTGATTTGACCAATCGTAATCCCGGCGTCTACGTGTGCGCATGCTCTCTGTGTCAGGCAGTGGGAGGAGTTCGTTATGCTAATGTGACCCGAGCTGTTAGTTACCGACAGTTAAGCAGTACAACCCGTGCAGCACCGGATCCGCAGCAGCTATGAGAGCCGTGCCTACTTGGGTAGATAAGGTCCATGACCGGGACAAATTAGAGCAGAGGTAGGAAGGCAATGGAGAACATAGTAAAGGGATGTAGAAGCCTAAGCACCGTGCATAGCAACCGCAGGAAGCCAGGGCCCTAGCAACCGAGTGCAGAAGACTATATTATATGTATATTATAGATAGAGATGTGCTTATAATAGTGACAGTGCCCATGAGTAAGCTCCTGTTGGACTGAAACGTGTAATGCTTTTACTCTGTGTGTTACCAGTTTGGAGAGGGGGTGCATTTTCTTGCCTATTTTCTTATAATTGACTCTTGTTCTTTGTTAAGCACTTTCGCTTGTCTGTATTATAACTGGATTGTACAGCGCTGCGTAACCTTGTGGCGCTTTATAAATAAAAATATACATTCATACATACATGCATAGTGTCTAGGACAGCAGTTCTCAACCTGTGGGTCGCGACCCCGGCAGGGGGTCGAGAACCGCTGCGGCACACGGAAGCACCCGCAGGACCCTTCTTATAAGGGTTCCTGCGGGGCGATGTTAGCCCAAAACGTCACCACGTGACGCATGTACATGATGACATTTTGGCCCAAACGTCACCGCGCGATGCGCAGCGACGTCAGCGCCGGGGGTCACGGCTAATAAAAGGTTGAGAACCGCTGGTCTAGGATCTGTGGATATGAAGGTGCACAGTGAAATTGGGCTTTTCCGAGTTGAGTTTATTAAATTTCACCCTTAGCATCCAAATGGAAAAAAAAATACAACAAACACATGTTGTAAAATCAAAGAAAGTTTCCTTTGTACTGATATTTCTATATATATTTTTTTGGTGTTTTCATTCGTAGTATATATGACCTTGCATTTAAGCCGGATGGAACACAGTTGATTGTGGCAGCGGGAAACAGAGTATTGGTAATTATGAAACTGGTTCTTATTTTTATTAAGTTAAAATAAATGAAATGTTTTGTATGTGACTAGAACACACATCTTCCCTCTTGATTGGGCTATTTTTTCTTTGACCTAAAATCTATGAGAATCTCTGCAGAAGTTACCACCAATATGCAGTAATATATCTACAGTAAATCAGTTATAGCGAGTTGAGGTAGAGTTCTGTGCTGGCTCTTATTGAGCTGACCTAGGTCCAAACCTTAAAACTATAATTCTGTGTTGTGGTGCCTGAAACTGACCCACAGACTTTTTTACCTGTAACCCAGCCCAGCAGAAAACAGAAATAAATGATCGTAAACCTATGGGAGGGGATAAAAAGAGTGCAAAGCAGAAATATCAAGTTGTGATCAAAATGTTCTGCCTGACCATAATCTATTTCCTGTACCATCCACATTCTAAATGGCCCTGCTGACTGTTATTCCTAAATTCCATAGGGTTATTTGTAGATAACACTTCACATTTCACATTGTGGATATGCACTTCACATTTAACCAGGTCATAAAAATCAGTGTTAGTTTAATGTATTTTATATTAAAGATTATTTTAGAACTAAAGTCTCAGAATAAATTGCAAATACAATAAACCAATGGAACCTACTCACTTTTGGACATCAAATGATAGCTTGCTTTTATACCCCAAGGCAGGCTGAAAAAAATTGTAATAATCTTCTTTTAATATTATTTAACTCTGTCATAGAAGAGAAGAAGGTTTCTCCAGGTTGTAAAACATTGTAATAGTATTTAAATATTACTTAGTCTCAGCCCTGAATGAAGGTTTCTCTAGGATCAGATAATGCAGTATATTATTTCAGGTCATAGATAGAAAACAAAAATAAAATAATTAAAACAAAATATTGGAAAATATGTTTTGTTTTGTTTTTTAGGAAAATAATATTTGAAGTAAACTGTATGTCATATGACAACCCCACTAATCAAACAAATACTATTGTTGATTTAATTGATGTTAATTTTTGCTAAATGTGAATTTAAAATTTGCATTTTAAGCCTAGTTGTTTCATTTGGGACTTCTAAACTCTCTCTTCAGGTTTATGACACATCTGATGGGACTATGATTCAACCATTAAAGGGACATAAGGATACTGTGTATTGTGTGGCATACGCCAAAGATGGTAATCCTTTTATATAGTATATTTTTATTGTGAGGGGTATAAATTAAAGGGATTCTTACACTTTTATAATAAATTTCCAAGGCTTGCATATTGGGCTTTATTACTTTACTATCATGTACCTGATTTGACAGCTTAAGGCTGCAGCATTGGCTATGTATTGCCATTGCATCCTGGTTTCTGTAATATACGTGCATGCTTTCATAGATTTCAGAATAATTATCATTTAAATGTATTTTCTGTATTTGTACACATATCTTATCTGTAGTACTGTGTTGATAAGCTCACTAGGCTGCACTGGTGAAAACAGTTGGTTTATTTATAGTACCATACCATGTGGTAGGGTGAGGGGATGGTATCTTTCTTTATATATTTTAATCTTAGACTAAGGCTAGGTTCACACTAGTGTATGATGCGCAGCGCATCGTATCCTAGTGTGAAAAAAATTGAAAAATAAGTCTAGTGTTTTTTTCTATTGCACTAACCAGCGACAGTGTGAACACTCCCTCGGCATTCACAGCACTTCCTATGTGGTCACATTTTGTGCACGGCATATCATACGCCGGCCAAAATGCGACACGCAGCGTTCCAGACCCAGCGTATGCACATCATATGCTAGTGTGTCCGGAACTAGGTGATTGCTATTGGTTTTCATTGAGCCGTATTTTTTTTTCACACTAGCGTATTATGCGCTGTGCATGAGTTGAAGTAAGTTGTTTGTTGAATGTTAATCCTCTTTACCAAACAGTATACATTATCTCTACGCAAATATTTGTATTTAATATTTAATATTTTTAATATTTTTCTTTTAGGATACTTATTTCTTATGAAAATATCAATGATTTTTTTATTTTTAAAAAATGTCAACATCTATCATTTATTTATATGTGATTGTATAAGTCTGTAATTTAATATCGAGGTTACTACTAATGGAGAACCTTGAGCTACGTAAAATATCTCCCCTATTTTTTAAAATTGTATCTATTAACCATTACTTTCATTGCATGTTTTTATTACCTTTTGGATTCCAGGTAAACGTTTTGCCTCTGGATCTGCTGATAAAAGTGTCATTATTTGGACCTCAAAATTGGAAGGAATTTTAAAATACACGTGAGTTCAAGTTAAGACCAGCAGTAAATTAGCAAATCTAATTAGGGCAAAATTTACTCAACTCGAAAAGGCCAATTTCTCCTTTTCAAGTTTATTCCCTGTAAATCTCGCTGTTAGATCGGAAATATCAATCGATATTCTTCGAGCGGCTTTTACTGTTCAATACTATTCAATTGAATTTGTTGATGGAAAAATAGCCAAAGTATAATATAAAATATGTCTACTTTGCCATTGAAAAATCTGATAAAAAAATTAGATCGAAAACTTTTGATTGGTAAAAATTGATTGAAGAATCGAACAGATTTGCACGGATTAAACTCGAAAAAGGCAAAATTGGCCTTTTCAAGTTTAGTAAAAGGAGTGTGCAGTTTGTCACATTGGCTTATTATGCTGCCTCCTGCTGGCAGCACTGAAATTTGCTGTGTGATTTATGGCAACAGTAAAGCAGTATAATACAAGGGTAAATGCAATATAAAATAACATAAGCAAATGAAGTAAGTGCTCTCACGAAAAGTTGCTAGTTAATTAAGTACGCAACATGCTTTAAATTCACTATACCTTTGTCAAGTATGTTAATTGTCAAAAGGCTAGTGAGCTAGAAACATGTTATGTATGTATATTTATGAAAATTATTTTGTATTATTTGCAAAGTGCTGAAAAGACATGAAGTGTCAAGTGCTTTAATTTCATTGGCCATCTGGGTAAAAAGTAAACAAATCTTTAATATCTACATATAGCTATTATTACAATCTGAATCCTGTAGTAATGATGTGTATATCTCTTTAATGCCAGCTCCCAAATATGGAAGGTGACATTAAACATAATAACACCTTAATAAAAATAATCAATTTCCCCCCAGATGTGTATTCTGCTTATGACCAGAAAAAATATCTATACAGTGAGTCAGATTATGCAGTCATTACTGACAATTTATTTCTGTCTGTTGGTTTGTTCTTGGCAGTGCTGGATTTTCTTAAAGACCTATAGATGGCTCAGACAGAAGGGTACATCTCTCCTGCTCAGGGATGTAGGCAGGGGGAATCAGGGGATAAATTCTATCTAATAAGTGCTTTTAATATTCCATTGTTGAACCTGTTATTCATGACTTCACTTTGCATGATATTATAAGTCACACAGCACTTCATATCACTGCATATTTTAACCTATAATTATATGCTCAAAGGGGAGTAGTCAGTTAGTGGGTATGGCTTAAGGCACAGCATTCTGTGCCTTTAAGCTCCTGTGATGTAAATTAAAATTGTCTCTGTATTCAACTATACCATACTAATTTTCATACTTTTCTTGGACAAAATATTTTAGGATAATATTATTCTTAAAATACTTTTATTTTGTTCTAGTCCAGAGGAACTACCAGTAGCCTTAAGACATGAAAAGAGAAATCTATTATCAGTAAATAAAATGCAGGTCTATATTGGTACATAGAACAGGATGATACATCACTAACATAGTCATCCATTTTAATTCCACTTTTGGTACTAAATGCATAATTTAGCTATTGTTTGCTGTTTAAAATGGTGTTCAGTAACTTTCACTAGGAGTAATGGTTTGTAATAAACTCAGCATTCCATTTACAGGCACAATGATTCCATCCAGTGTGTTTCCTACAATCCTGTTACTCATCAGCTAGCTTCTTGCTCTTCCAGTGATTTTGGTGAGTGGATTGGCTACTCTTCTTTATTTTGATAATTTCCCTTCCTCCCCCCAAAAAAAAACAGTGAATTTCTTTGCTTGCCTTCATAATTTGCAATTTGCAGGAGGATAAAAGCAGATAAACTAAACAAATAGTAACCATAATAACTGTGCATTAAAGAAATTGATGTCTTGTGGCTAAATTATGTAAATTAATAAATAAAAATTAAAAATATGTTTGCCTTTAGTCTCCCTTTAATATTGATCATTTTGGTTTGTCTGTGCTAACAGTAGTATCACTGTGTGTTTAAGGTCTTTGGTCGCCAGAACAGAAATCTGTTTCCAAGCATAAAGTGAGCAGTAAAATTACCTGCTGCAGGTAATTATCAGCATAATTTCCATCTTCTGTTTATACTGTGAATATATAATATATGTTTAAAATAACTGCCTTTATTTAAATCCCTGACAAATCACTCCTGGGTAAGGTAAAAAAAAAGTATATGCATTGAAAGATATCACTTCTGTTTCTTAAATGATATCTTTTTTTACACCTTCCATATAATAAAGCAGAGTAAATACATTTCATGATAAATAAACACATTGCCTACCATACCAATCCCCTCTAGATCACTAGAGTCAGGAGCACTCATACTCTCTGCATACACATAATATTATTTTCAACTCTAAAACTGTCTACAAATTTAATATCCTTTTGATTAAAGCAAACGAAATGTTATCCGACCACAGGAATAATTTTATTCATCTCTTAATCCTTCCCTAAAGTGTTCCTCAGGAAGAACAATTATATACATATCATTTAAGGAATTTTTGTTTTGCGCAACCTGTAACACCATTTTGTATGTAGAATGAAAAAGAAGGAGGGCTCAGGATTTCTGATGGCAATCCTGGATATGTTTGGAAAAATGGTGTTTTCATTTAATTTGTGAGGATACGAGTTTCTTCCCTTTTGGGATTTTGCAATATTGACCGTACAATCTCACCTGCATCTCTTTCTACTTCCATTTCTCTTGCTAGCTGGACAAATGATGGGCAGTATCTTGCTTTAGGTATGTTCAATGGAATAGTGAGCATAAGGAACAAAAATGGTGAAGAAAAAGTGAAAATAGAACGTCCTGGTGGAGCTCTCTCTCCTGTATGGTCCATCTGCTGGAATCCATCCAAGTAAGTAGCCTGTTTAGAACTCTGTTGATTCCAAGAGATTTTTATATAGCGCAGGATATTTTTCCACTTTATATGGCATGTGAAATCATTGAAATGGCCTGTATACAATATAATCTGTGATAACTCTCTATGTGACCTGAGTTTACCATATTCTGATGGAAACTTCCCTGATCCTTTTTCTTATCACATTATAATTCTGTTACTGTACCTCATCTATTTGTAATTTCAACATTCATTTTTTTTTTCATATTAAAAGCCCTTGAAAAGTCAGTGTAGGCACAGAACCACATTGCATGTAACTAAAAGCAACTTCCAAGGTAAAAATAAGGGTCCCAATAGACAGTGGTTTATATATTTAAGGAAGAAACATTGCATCGCTTTGCTAAAGCACAGTAAATGACTACTTACATAAGTACCCTAATGTTATTTATTACTCTCTAGGAAAGGTCATCACACTAGTCAATGACTGGTTCCTACCAAGGATGCTGGGGAAGGGAGGGTGGTACCCAGCAGTACAGCGCCCCCCGCTTCCTTTCCTTTAATAGATGCAAAATGGGGATAGGACAAGGTTTTATGGGCCTAAGGCACCATGAAACCTTGTCTGAGTTCTGCCTAAGCTATTTAATCTGCAGCTTTTCCTTTGTGTGGTCTTTGCTTTGTGAAAACCTCTTATTTGCCAAGGCTTGACTGGCTTGAACATTTAGTTATCTTACATGAGCTGGTAAAGGCAGATCTTTCTAAACTCTCTATACTGCACAGCCCATGCTTTGTTTTGTCCGGCAGAGCCAAAATCTGAATTTTGCTATGTGGCAGCTCAAGCAGTCTTTAGGGCTGTTGTCTCTACAGCCCTTATCATATTTAATTTATTATTTATAAACTATGAGATTTTATTTAGACAATGTTGGTCGTTGATGACGTATTTCTGAGTCATTCATCAGTTTGTGTTGTAATCTTTTCTTTTCTCTATAAGAGATGAACACAATGACATACTGGCTGTGGCAGACTGGGGACAGAAGTTATCCTTCTATCAGCTGAGTGGCAAACAGGTACCACCTAGAAATGTGATTGTATTCTGACTGAAGCAGCATATTTCCAACCTTAGCTTTAAAACTTATCGGCAAAAAAAAAAAAAAGTATATATATTGTAGTGGTTCTATATAAATTGCAAAGTTTGACTCAAAGCTGATTACTTTTCAGGGATACTGTTTAACATAAACATAGGGGAAGAGGATGTTATAATTATCATTATTTTAGCTTGATATATACCAGCCAATGTGTTGCATTGATGGGTTCTAAACAGAGTGAAAGAAGTCATTAGTTAAGAGACTGTCTAGCATGTTCACTTGCCATGATTTATAATCCAGTGGGTGAGAATTAGCTTTGAGATGTTACAAAAAATACAAATCCTTTAAGTAAACTAGGACATCCTCCATTGTCTATTATGTCATGAAGTATCAGTGGCTTAATGGTCTTCTTTCATTGCTGGCTTCTAAACAAGCTTTACAAACTGTCCACATACAGTGTGTATAATAACGGTTCAATCCAAATATATAAACTAATAGTCCCGCAGTGCTCTGTGTATAGTGTGAAGACTCCTTTCTGTACAATTCCTATGCAGCTTTCTCCAAGGGAATTCGCTTTTCTTCCCAAACAACAATTCTCCAGAAAAAACACTGCGGAGAAGTGCAACAGAAACAAAAATGCACTAAATAGTGCTTTATCTGTGGTATAAACAAAGTATAAAGGGGAAACCAAATGTCCCAATAAAGTATATAGTGTGAGAGTGATGAATAAATGCACACACACCACGTGCCGACAAGTAGTGATATCTATGCGCTCACCAGATTTGAAATAATCAAAGGCCTGTAGTCACAAACTTTCTATAGTACTTTGGATTTCTTCCTCTCAAAGCAGCATCAGCATCTAGCACTCCAAAAAGACGCTCCTAATTTTATTATGGATTTGAACACTATTCATCTCCTCTCTGCTGATGTCTTCTTGTCTTGACATTTACAGTCCTGTGAGTTTTTCTGAATAGAACAAGTGCTGTAGCAGTTTTGTGATGCAACACTGCTACTCCGCTTGCTCTATTTGGTAAAACTCATGGGAAGAGGAAGCGAAGAGGATTGTGGCTTCTGTCAAAACAAGAAGACACTGGCAGAGTACAGAGAGCAGCGGCAGCGCTGGAGCATAAATCACCGATAGGTTATTATCTCCCACTTGCAAATCAGCCCTTGATACATAAGCTTATAATTCTTTTTTAACCCTGACATGCTAATATAAATAAAAAAAAATACAAAGCTTCCACCAAGGCTGTCGTTTTGTGGCACCAGAGCATAAGAAGCAATGTTGTTGGATGGTTGCAATAGATTTGGAGAACATTGCTGTATGCAGGTACCCAAAGAGAGAGGTAATTTGTCAAGGGAAATAGTTTTGGCATATAGCTGATGTGCTAAGTGTAGCAGACAAGCATTTATCATGGGGGAGGGGTAGTTCTGAGAAGAGAGGTGGATAATTTTACTGGATTTTTTTTTTTTTTTCAGTTCAGATGAAGTTTGTAGTAAGTAAGTTAGTTCATTGTGCAAAGCCTGCAATTCTTTATTCTGTTTCCAGCACTGAGAATAACATGGGGCGGGTCTTCCCATCAAAAGGATGGATAGAATTAATTGGAGTTTATGACGTCTTTTTAGGACTTGTAGGGTAAATTGGTACTGTTTATGTTAGTATACTGTATTTAAAGGGACAATTTTGCCAGGAAATATGTTTTTGTTTGTGCTTTAAAATGTTGTCGATGTCTTAAAGTTCACCAACCCTGATATAGAGTGTTATTGACTAAAGTCCAAATTGTCACGTAAAGGTATAAATTCGCCACTTCTCCATATTCAGGTATTCAGTAAACTCTGTGATGTGGCTGATTCTCCAGCTAATGACAGTCACACACTACACAATAGACGGCTACTGACGCTGTTGCAAATTCACTACCGTGTTTCCCCGAAAGTAAGACAGCGTCTTACATTCTTTTTACCCCCAAAAGT
>WMED01025444.1:0-11016 GCA_019650415.1 Pipa parva
ACAGGGAGACATAGAAAGAGATGTAATATTCACTTATATACAGTTAGTGGGATATAGTGAAGATGTCGACGCTGCACTTCACTGGGGGAATTCACATCACTTTGCATGACTTTGCATCCTACTTCTATTTGACTGACTTCACCATACTATGCATACGACTGTGTCCATAGCAGTACACATGTTCGACAAATCTATCTGCAGCTTCATAAATAAGGAAAAGTGAATTTAAGACTATTTTGGCTATGTGATTTGAATTGTATTTAAGTGAATTTGACAGATGAATTCAGACTTTAGTCAATAAGGCCCCAATTAATCTTGGTTTAGCCTTTTCCGTCCAGAGTCTTGTCTGCAACTGCTGGTTCAAAATGGCAGAAGAAATTAAACATTTTGAATTGACAATTTAAAATTTCTCTTATTATACCTGTTTTAATGGCAGGATTTGCAAAGAGCAAGAACAATTGGAAACTTATATCACATTTGTAAAAAGTAAAATTCCTGGGATTTCTGATTACACATGGGTCATACCACACTCTTCTAAGCTAATAGGAGTAAAGGCTGGTTCATACCATTGACCCCCAACACTGATGCTGTAGTTGTTAGCTGTTAATTGAGAGAGTAAATCAGACCTCTTTCCCAGTTCTGTTTTGCTTGCAACTGTCAAAATCACCAATTCATTTCAATAACATACCTTGAAAAATATAAAAAACGTGAAATGTGACTAATGTAATTTCACAGAATGTCTAATGTGTATGGTAGAAAATAAGAAATTATTTTTCACATCAATCATATTGATACAAATCAAAGAATCATAAGATATGACAGCTCCTACTGTTTGACTGACTATGCCACAGTATGCAGATATACAGTATATATATATATATATATATATATATATATATATATATATATACACACAGATATATACTGTATATCTCCTGTACATGGGTGAACAAAAACACTAATCTCCTTACTGTTACCACTTGCTACTTACTGTTTATACTTTCTTTTAAGAGGGTTATCATTTTCTTCTATACATGCTAACTATGAGATCCACTATACTACATTACAAAATTTAAAATTGAATATTAAGCTTTTATGAAAATTAAATATCACCATTAGGTGATACTAATTAGTGGATTCTGCTGTTTGCCCAGGGAAGCTATGAGCCCTTGAAGTGGCACACAAAATGAGAGTGCAAATGAATTGCTTTTAGCTGACAGGAGTGATGATATCATCTAAGTTCACATCAAAGCAGAATGATTATGTCTAGACAGACATACGAACCTTTAGTATCGTTTATTAAAGTTTAGCCCTTTAATGTGATTGCCTCCTCCTAGCAATACTGTGCTTAACATCATTTTTCATTAGTAGTGACTGAGAACAAAAGGTTGGTATGCCAAGAGCAAAAAAAGATGAAATTCGCATTTTATCTATGGCTTTATTTTAATATTGATTGGGAGTGATGTTTCTGAGAAAATTTTGCGTGTGCATGTTTAAAGGTTGCTGCTGTCGATGGAAAGAAATATAGATTAGACCTTTCAAGGTCAAAAAGAAATATAAACATTTGTAGGGAGGTTTTATAATAAGCTTGTACAGAAGGGTATTGTGTAATAGGACTTTCTGAAAGCACTGTCACATGACATGTATGCATTAATTGCATTGTTTGTGGATTTTGGCAGGCAGTGTGTGGGGTAATCAGGTGAGAGGACCCTATACACGCTTAATGTATACATGAGCTCCACATTGTATAAAATAAAGTCAACAGGTTGGATCTTATTCTGGTTCCTCACCCTGGTCCTTAATGCTACACCCTGAAGCACTGATTATAGACCAAGTCCTAGTGAATTTAAATCAGTAATTAGCTGCTTTAAGTGACAATGTGTGGTATGCCATTGAGCTTCATTAATGGCGTGTATAAAAAGGAGGTCACTGTATTTCTAGTGCCCTCAATGCCGGGAACAATGCTGCTTTAATAAATGGAAATTCTTCCTTTGAGATGGTAACGAGGTCTGGATTTATTAGCTAAGTTTGGAGTTTCACCAGTGACCTTGACTGAGTGCTGTTCAAACTACCGCTCCCTTAATATGGATGGTTGGAGAGTGCCAGGGATGTATTTGAAGATGTGGTAAAGAAAAGTCTGCAAAAATATCATTTTCCTTGGAAGTGAAATTGAAAATGAATATTTTGCCAGCAAAAATTACAATTTTCACTGAAAAAAAATGCTAATCTGTTTTTTTCTTGTTTTGTTTGTGTTTAAAAAAATTAAGCTAAACATTTTATTGGTGAAAGCAGCAAAAAAAAATTCTTGTGTAGTTTAACACAATAGTTATAGTTGTTTTTAGATCTGCAATTATCGTTGAAATGCGAAATTTTTGGAAAAAAAATATTTCCTCAACACTACCCTGAAAAAGCCACAGTGGTAACTATCACCCACCATGGGGACAATGAAAGCAGAATTAACAAAAGCAGATAAATAGTACCTAGAAAAGATGATCTTTTTAGGCCACCATATTCATTTTTATCACGTCTATGGTTGGTTTATTATTTTTTTCTTTTCAGCTGTGGGATTTTAAAAAAATAATTGAAAAAAGTCAGTGATCTCCCATCTGAAAGACCCAGGACTATTTTAAACAGGTACAAAGAATTTCTTCTAAAAATGTAATTTAATTTTTGTGCTTATATAACTTAACAATATGTTTAGGTATCCAATGACTTGAAGATCTGGAATATTAATTCCCTGAAGCAAGAGATTTGGACTGGTCTGCTTTGTTTTTTTTGTTTTTTTTAAAGACAAGAGATAATTAAAAAAATCTATTCTGTGTCTCCAGTCTAAGAATTTAATTGTATAACTGGACAGATAATCCTTTAAGGACTATAAATTAATAACATGTTTAACAAACAAGCAATGTTATTTATGTCTCAGAAATTATACACTCCGTGCTTGATGACATAGCGAGGGAAATAATGAAACTGTGAAGACAGACATGACTTTGGAACTTTCTCAAAATTGGGAATTTTTAAGCAGGTAAATGTGAAACGAAAAACTTAAATAATAAAAAAAAGGTCGTGATAAAGGAATGGTAGAATATTTTACTTTCTGCAAATACATAGATGATGCCAACAAAGTCGCTGTCCTGGGACTTTGGCCTTGCGATACAAAGATCTATATCTATCATCGCTGCCTTTCAGTGGAGATGGTACAAGTCTGTTCAGCTTTCAACAGTTTCCAAAAGGAAAGAGCTGGTTTCCATCCATTTATTACATACTAAGCAGATACCCCTATTGTGCAGTCTAATGGGGACATGACGATAACCTTGTACTCTGGTTCTAAATTATCCAAAAAGCTTTCAACTGTAGTTTGGTCATAACAGCAGTAACTTAACTGAAGGACCTAGTTAAAAAGAATAATGGGGCATAGCTCACTTGAACTTAGGTTACATTCCCTTTAACTCATCTAATAAATAAAACACACAATAACCTTTCCTACTGGAAAAATAGCTGTATGAATTACAATTGTTTTTGCATTCATTTTAATAGCAGAAGGCTCCAAACTCATGTTGGCACTTGGTCACCATATGTTCTAACAATAGTAATTTTAGCTACAATGTATTTATTCTGTGCTGCTGCAATTTCAGAATCGGTTCAATTAAGTATTTTTTAATTTAAAAAATTAGGCTTTCTGGGGGCACTTAATGAATGTGCGTTATCTAAAATTCCATCGAAAGCTATGTGACAGAGTAGAGGACTTGTTTATCCAACAGATTTAAAAAGAATGGCCATTTTCAGCAAAGAGAAAAACAAACATAAAAGTGAATGATTCAATTGTGTTTGAATAAATGACAACATGCCCAAATTTATGAGATTATTGACTATAATGAAAATTAGAGCAAATTCTCATCACTTCGGGTGGCTACGCCCTGATTCTCTACTCCTTATTGACTAAACAGCAGATCCGCGACCATAACAATATTACCATATTGAAGTCGTGACCACGATGTTAGCCGTCTATTGTGTAGTGTGTGTCATTAGCTTGCGAATTCATACCTTTATGAGACAATTTGGACTCTATTTATCACCACCAAGGGTTGCTTTACAGCAAAATTTACATTTTTGAGGCAAAATTGCTCAGTCTTGCTCCTAAAAATGAACAATTCTTGCTAAAATGTCGACATTCACAGTTAAACATTTTAATTATTCTGTGAAACAAATGAACATTTTACCAACTTCTAAACTTGATAAATACTGTATGCCCCTCTGAATCCCCTTTGAAACTTTTTCAGTTCTTCCAAAGCACATTGGGTAAAAAAAAAAACTTGTGCTTTATTCAGAAATAGATAAATGTTTAAAACATTGTACATGTTTTGTACCTAGCGCTACTTTAAAATTATTAACGTGATATACCTGTACAGGGCTCATACCCCATCAGTCACATCATTAGAACCTTACCCTGGTTTTAGGGTTCGGGTGCATTACTGCAGAACCCATTGCCTACAGGAAAATCATCTCCAAAGCAGTCTAATGTTGAGATCTTTAAATCTGTCTCAACCACTAAAATAACTTCTGCTGTTTAGTACGTTCCCATAATTCATTAATTATCCTGTCTGTACCAACTAAGGGTCTAATCCCCATCTAACAACTTAGTAGAACCATGTGCAACTCTGTACCCTCACTTCCACGTATTTCCACTTAGACGTAGGAGCAAAATATTATGACGTCTCACTTTGAGTTATTAGGGACTACCTATATAGTTTATCCCAACCAGGTGAGGTCTTCCAGTTAAGATCTTGCCAGGCACTCTTCCTGTGTTTCTCCACATTTCCTCTACTGGTAGTACCATAAATAGAGAGCAGAGCTGGCTTGTTTACATCACTATAAGATAAAAGGTTGTCTTCTACACAAATTACAGATTAGTATACACTTTGGAAGGATACATACAGATCATAATAAAAACAAGCTGCTTGACAGCATATTTAGGGGACAATCCCCATTTAGTGATACATTTTTGTGCTGTCGATACAGACAGAAAAATTGCTGTTAAGAGATGGGACAACACTAGAAGCTAAAAAAAGAAAAAAAAAGAAAAATGTAATTACATAAAAGTTTAAATGCTTTCTGTGATGTAAAAGAACTCAGTGGACTATAATAACAAAATAGACAATATTTATGAATATTCTAATATGTTCTTCCTGCATATTATGCTAGTATTTGTCATGTTAAGTAGAGCCTGACATATACTCAGCACAAAAATGTAATGATTAAAATAGAAGCGAGTCAAAAAAGAAAAAAAAAAAAGAAAAGAAGCGCCCCACAAGCTATTACCACAGAAACCACAACACCCGTAGCTGGAGCCAGACAAATGTCTGTACAAATATGCAGTTACCATTAGTGGGAAAATTTATTTCAGAGATGGCTAAAACAGTATTATCATTTCCCAAGTTAGTCTCTTGAGATCTCATAGCTTGTTTTCTCCATTGTTAAAAGCAGACCACAGTGCACTCAACAAAACAGCACTTCTAAACCTTTCTATACAGGCAACAAACAAGTTGTTTAATATAATATGGCAGCATTTGCTGATTTCAAGTTGTTTATTTGTAGTAAATAATATTTTATTGCCATGGAGCTGATCATTTCATTTATTGTTTATATACGCGTAAGGAAGTCTTTATTAATTTGCTTCTCTACATATACAATAATAATGCTGGTAGTCGTGGTTTGAGGTTCTTTGATTTTCTAACTCAATGGTCAAATCATGGTAAAGTCATTTCAATCAACCTCGGCCACAATCTCGCTTTTCCATGTACTCATATATTATACTGGGGTTTGGCCAAGCTGGGCAGGGTGTTGTTACGTAGGTAACCGCAGAATGCTTAGAAATCTTACGAAGGTGAAATGCCTCTGTTCTTTCAGATCTCTGCTGGAGAGTAACCATGAGCATGTTGCTGTGGCCAGTCATTACCTATGACGACTGTTGCTCCAGAGCTGGTTGATTGTTGAAGACTATCTCTACTAAAAACCCAGAGTGGATTCAGGATGATCCAGGTTTGCTGTGTAACTGTATTTATTTATTTGTTTTTTTTTAGAGATGTTGCAGTTAGTTTTAGACAGAAATAAATTGATTCTAAATGATACCTTTTATTGGCTAACTAAATAAATGCAAGCTTTCCAGACTACTTAGCTCTCTTCTTCAGGCATGGTTTGGAACAAAAAACTAAAGAGTAACAAATTTATACAGAAACTGGTACAACATAGTAAAATGTTATCAGTTTAACAAAATATGGCTAACATGGTGATACCCTATACTACCTCTGAGTTAGATTTAGAGTGATGCTGCAGTAAAACTAGTGCCGTTTGCCATAGTTCAAGTGGCTTCTCCCCATCTTCAATAATAATATGCCATATTGTATTCTATCCAGAGATCTAAACGTGGTGGATCCAGCTAAATAATAAGCAAATAGAAAGCTAAGAAGTATGTAATTTCTGAGAATGTATAACTCCCAGAGTGGATTTAGACAAAATCTGTTCATTGCTTTACAATATATATGCCGACATGTCATTTAGCAGAAAAGGAATTGTGAAACTGATGTAATTATTGTGATGTAAGTATGTAACAAGTCACGGTTTATGTTTTGTATCACCAATAGTATGGTACACGTTATATTCTGTACATACAGTACTATATTATTTAAATTTTGCTTACGCATTGTTTTGATTACTGTATATGTGAGGTCCAATTACAGGAGTAATTATACATAATTTAGTCTTATAGTTGTATGTATATATGTATTTTATTTATAAAGCTTCACAAACATACCCAGTGCTGTACAGTTCAACATAAAAATAAAATACAGACATGGGAAATTGCATTAAACAATACAGTATAAGATCACAAGGATACTTCACTTTAAGTGCTATGTTGATGTTTACACAAGAGGTTGGAGGTCCCTGCCCCATAGAGCTTACAGTCTAAATGGGAAGAAGACTTATATACACAGAGGGGTAATAAGAGCTCTGACAATGTGTTGAAACACAAGTCCATAAATAAATATAAATATTAGGCATAAATGGCTAGGTATTAAATAAAATATATACATAAAAATCAGAGATAAATATCAGTGCTAGTGCTCCAAAAGGTAGGATTTCAGTTTGGCTTTAAAAGTGCAGAGGGAAAGTTTCTGGTGAAGATAAAGGGACATATAATTTCAGATGTGAGGGACAGAGAGAGAAAATGGTTTAAGATGAGAAAGGGCAGTAGTGGTGTGTAGCACGCCAAGCTGGTTGTTTTGGGAGGAGCGCAGTTGATGTCTAGGAACGTACAGGTATACGAGAGAGGAAATGTAGGGTGGAGCAATGAGTGAAGTGCCTTAAATTAATGAGTTAAGTTAATAATCATCAGTCTTCTGACTCATATCTAGAGATGGCTCTGTGTGTACTGGTGCACTGGACCATGGGTAAAAATCAAGGTTATTGTACCTTTCTAGATACAGTATGCTGCAGAGTTGTCTGTGGATATTAAAAGAAGGAGCCATCACTGTGAGTTAGTGTTCTGAATCTCCCATTATTGCAATTGGAAAATGGTTATGGGGACACATTGTAAAAAAAAGAAAAATTAGATACTAAATCTAAAAAATGACTTTCGCTATCTTTGCAAGAATCCTCTGGGTATGGTTTCTGCTTATCTGGCAATCTCCTCTCTTGCGCTCTCTTATTGTATTTTTACTATGGTGTCTTGTTGAATATGTAATACAGAATACAGATGAACATGAGTGTTACTGAGAATAGAGAGAAATGTAAGGCAGTTCAGTAATGTTTATATATGTAAGGGTCCTATCCCTTGTGAAATAGTCTGCCCTGGTGTCCCCTCTTTTACATAGCCGATTCTTGTATCATACCAAAGACTTTGCCATTTCTACAGTACACTGGGTTCACCTACTTCACCTGGATCTTTGTAATTGGAGAATAGGATCAAAAACTTTCACTTCCGGAGCATATGGTAGAAAAATACCCTCTACCTCCCAGCAAGTACGAGTTCCAGTGTGGTTTCTCTTAATGAGATATTCGTAAGAATATATTTTTATGGGAGTTGGTCAGTTAGTATAGGGACCTTATCAGAAATGGAGCCAAACAGATTAGCAGTTAGTAAGCAATCCAAGGCCCCACTGCTCAGGCCCAGGAAGTCAAGTCAATGACTCTACTGCCTAGTTTAGGGATAACCAAATTGGAATATTCAACCAGTAGTATCCCAGTCCACCCTTTAGTAGAGGGAAGTCACTTGATCTATGGTATATCATATTATCCATTAAAGTGAAACAACCATTCAAAATTACCATGGATAGTTAGGAAGGTCAAGGTGTTGAATAGTTATTTTAACCTTTATGTTCCTGACCATGTGCCTATTTCCTGAGGATTATAGGACTGAAGAAGTGTACATCTATGAATATTGTTGAGATTTTGCTTTTTGCGATCTTGTGTTCATGAATGAATAATGATAACTGTGCAAGGAATAAAACTCCCTGTCTGTTAACTGAGACCCTATACTATGAGCTAAGTCATTACCCACCTACTAATTTCAGGAAGCAGGAAGTCAATCCTCTCCAAAAAAAACAACAATATATATTTAACAATATAGCCATGTAATACACTGTAGCTCAGCAGCTCTACATTTAACAAATTTCTTTACAAAATGGTCACATCTTATTTGTGTGTAATGAGCTGAGCTTTAATTATATATGCTAAAAAATATATATATATATTTTCCTTTGCTATATTGTGTTCGCAGTAAGGCTCGTGAGTATAGAATTTGAGATCTGATGACAGAAATACAGGAGAAAATTATTATATCAGCGGGATTCAGTAAGATGCCAAAAAAAAAAAAAAAAAAATAATCACATCACAAGCCAATATGTGGTTTCTACTGTAAATCCTTTTGTTCTCAATCATAAATCACGTGGTTTTCTCCCTGCTGAGAATATGGGGCCTGCTTTTTTTTCATGTGTGTTCTTTTGATCTTAGAGGATGTATCAAATGTTGCATATTTAGTTTAAATAATATGAAAGAAACTTTAATTTATCTGATATCCGGCATCAGCAGGTTATAAATTACACTGATGAGCCAGACTATGGTTTTCATGCTGTAGATGAGATGACCAAAGCCTGATATCAGCATGTGGCATTAAGTCCTGTTTTTCATTACATCTTTACCCATAATGGAATCATTTATCAAGTCATTTCTTATCTCTATTAGGTGATACTGATATGACCAAATCAGTGAAATGACTTTACAAAGGGAAGAATAAGGAAAAAGATAACATAGAAGATCTACATTTTTTTATACTAATAAACAAAATATTAATACAGTGTGAGTTGTAATTCTTTTGTTTGTTAAGCCACCCATCTGCAAAAAGGAGATGAACGTTCCTGCTGGCCTGATAAGGAAGAAATTGGGTACCTGGACCTAATGCAGGAAAAGTAACAAGAAATAAAATGATAGACAGAAGGGAAAGAAAGGAAAATGAAGAAAAAAATAAGAAAGAAAAATAAAAAAAAGAGAGAATGAAGAAAGAGATAGAAATATTTGGGTGCACAAATATAACTGAGCTTATTTGACCATCAAAATGTGTTATCAGTTCTTCTATAGGACTGCAGATACATGTATTATCTTTCGCTATCTTACCTAATTGTGTTAGCACAATGTAGATATTATGGCAGCATTGCAGAGACAACTCTAGCAAATCTGTAAAGGTAATGCTTCTGTTTCTTCAAATGGGGGGGGGGATGAAAAATAACAACAAACAGCTTCCAGAGACCCCATTCACTTACCTGAAGAACTACATGTGACCCACCTCCACTTTGGTCAGGGGGTGCTTTACTTGGAGCAGATGCCTGCAGACCTACTTTTTGCACAAAAACATCTTCCGACAGCAGCGGAAGCCTTGAAAGCCGTTCACTAATGTTACCAGCGTCAGACTGGCCCACCAGAGCCAGCCACTGGTGGACTCCAGTATTGGGGGCCTAGGCCTGGTGTGAAAAACATCACTAATCCTTTGCATGTCCCTAGCTACCTTTAAAAACTAAAAACTCATTGGGTCCAGGGAGGATTCTTAATGGGGAGTGGGAAAAACTCGCCAAATCATTTTTATTCTCCAGCGCTGCTCCTACTCTTCGTAACATGTCAATGTCTTTTTTTTCTCTGCACAGGTGCTGAGATGCTCTTCACTTCCTGTTCCTGTGTGATTTTGGTGAATAGAACAAGCGCAGTAGCAGTTTTTCATCAGAATTCTGTTACTGCGCTTGCTCTGTTTTCTGTTTTAAATGTTTTTATTTTTTTCTCCACAATTTTTGCATTTTTATTCACTTCAGTTCATTTCAGCATAAGATCAATATTTCGCCCCGTTTTTTTCTATCATTCCTAATTGACACATGTTCAGATACCATGCGCATTATATTTTGGGAAACAAACATAATTTAAGGACAGCAAATAGTTGGAATGGTTATCATTGTTATAATACAATGATACACTGAGGTGAAATTGAAACTTACATCCCTTTGATCTACCTGTTTGTGTAATTCTAATAGAGTCCTTTGAAATTCAGTTTAAACACACGCTACTTGTCCTGTTATTATATATGTACCTTGAAGATTATCTTCATTATTTAAGGTTCATCTAAATAAGACCGTTACGAGAGGTTAATCATAGGTTTTGAAGTCATTCCAAAATACATGTTCAGTTTATATTTGGTATTACAATTAATATGGTTTTATTTAGATGTTTACCTTTTATACCAAAAAAAAAGACTACATTTTAACTGTGCATTTTAGGCATACCATGCAGTATTGCTCAATAATATGTTTATAAGCAAAGTTCAACCATCTGAAAACTCTGCCTGTTTTAAATGTACTTTATAAATACAATTCAGCAGAACTATGAGCCTGTTGACTTAACTTGCCTATATGGCCACTCCCCCCCAGTTTTTATTACTATTTGCTCCATTTGGCTACCTCATTAGAACTGCTATATTAT
>WMED01025446.1:120-11015 GCA_019650415.1 Pipa parva
AGAAATATGAATTTGGTGTGCAGTATATATTGTTTCATTGCATGATTTCTTTTGACCCAAAGTAGGACAATAAAACTTTCTGTATGGGTGAAGAATTTAGTATATAGGATTGTGCAAATGACATGTAAACCTCTGTTGAAACTGGTAGAAAGTAGGTTTCCTCACCAGGGCAAGATTCTTTATTCTAAGACCAGTAAGCAAAGTAATCAGTAAATATTTGTTTGAGTTTAAAATGCATTGGACATAGGTGAATAAAGAAAAAGCATTTCTCTTTATAATTTTCCTATTTGCTAAGATCAACACATGGACAGTTTTCCAAAGGCTGAAATTGATGTACTGTATGCCCTTGCTCAAATGTGTGTACTATGCTGCTATTTCTAAAATAAAATCGCAAACATTGCAGCTCTGAACTCATAGATACTCTTTTCCATATAGGGTCACCACCATTTCATGATAGGAAAAATGAAGAAACAAACAAGCGAATGTCTCAGCAGGGGCAGTGGTTTACTGATTTAGTAACATATAGCAACAAAGTAGTAGACAGCATTTACTGGCACAAGGGAGCCTGAATAAAGACAATCAACCGTTCATTGATTGCAATGAAAATGTTGAGATGGAAATGAATGAAGGCTACACACATAATGAATGATACTGTAGAAAAGGGAACTGGAGTGTGCAGGAACTAGTAAATAATCCTAGAAAATGTCATCATATGTGGAGCAGATACACATTTTGTAATTGGTGAAAGCTTGCCTAAATCATCTAACACAGAGAGATGTTTCTCTCTTACAACCTTGTGGCATTGTATGGCATTGTATAGCACTCATTCTGGCGGTAGCTCAGCTGGGTTCTGGGTTCATTTCCACCCAGGACTTTTACAGCATGGAGTTTGTATGTTCTTCCTGTTTCCTCCAGGGACTCTGGCTTCCTCTCACAATCCAAAACATACTACACAGGTTAATTGTGTGTGACTGAATAGGGAAATTAGATTGTAAGCTCCAACGGGGCAGTGAATGATGAATCTCTGTAAAACACTGCATAATACATAATATATAAATAAAATACAATTAAGTATTTTTAAACCATGGAGATAAAACTGCTTGTAAACATAATTTAAAACATCAGTTAAAGTTTGTGAAATTTAAGGAACATTCTTACTGGCAGGACACCATAGGAAGATCTTTTTTTCAAATAAAAAGAGTGAATCATCAAAACTTCTGCAATATCTACTACAATATATCATAACATTGTTTTATGATATCTAAAGTTAAAGAATAAAATCAATAAAATATTTAAGAGCGTGTACTGTACTTATGTATTAGAATCAAGCAACTTTTATTGTATTCCACATAAATGCTGCTTTTGAAGCAAGCAATCATGGTACAGGTTACGTTGGCGTTCATTATACCATTAATCTACATTTTTTTCCCTTATGGAATATATATGCTTTTCTTATTTGTCACAAGAAAAAAATATTGCCTCTTGTTAGAAAAATTGGTTTTCTTCTTACAATCTACAGTTACCGAAAGTACAATTCACATTGCACAAAAAAGAACGTGTCATATACTATATATTTCAAATGTGGCTAACAACATTAGACATTTTATACTAAGACAGCAGATATTTCCTAGGATTTCAAGTTTTATGGCAAGTTTGATAGAATCACATGCTATTCCAATCCTAGAATTAGCAGCAGGAGAAAGCGTAAAGCACAGTTACATCGTCATTATATGTCTTTCAGGTTTAGCAGAAAAGAGCAAGAGAAAAAATAATTTACATCTTTTGATTCAAAAGAAGAAGAAGAAAACCGAATGTATGGCTTCTTATGATTCATCTTGTAGAATAGTCAAATCAGTTCTCTGATTTGTAACTGACTTGCTTTTAAATTATGGGAATTAATGGCTTTACAAATGTTTTGGGTTTGAACTAGTTAAAGTAACCAGTTTGTAAGCTATGGTTATACCAGCTGAGTTTGCTTTGCTGCAAAATAAGTTCATTCAGTTGTTGAAGAAAAGGATTCACCTGCAGGAAGAATGTGGTACACAGGATATCTCATCTAAGGTACTGAAGATGGAAACAGTTGACTTTATAACTGGGTTTTTCTTACTCACTTGGCATAATTGATTATTAGCTTTGTAATGGGTTGGTGCTACTGGTCACTTGGCTTTTCAAATACGTTGGACTTTGTAATTGAAAATACTGAGCACTTTGTAATTAGCAGTTGTGGAATTGTTTGGTAAACTTTTTCTACCTTTGTTACCCTCAGTGCAAAACTATCTACTATATTTATGTTTAGATCCACTATATTATATATTCCAACAGAGTCTAATTAGACAATGTAGAATAAAGTATGTATGAACAATATTAAGCAAAACAGAAAACATTGGGAGAAGCAGGAAACAAAGGGGACATCTGTGGTGAGTGGTTAAGCCAACAGAGGAGGGCACCAATCACAGCCTGTTTCAGCAGGAACATTAAGTATGGTGATTGTACAATAGTTCATATTCACTAACATTCCTTTACCCAATCAGTAAAGTGTAATGTTAATAGGTGAGAGATCCCTAGAGATTGAAGTCAGCCTCTATGGATCTCTCACAGAGCACTTTACATCTACTGCAAACAGAGAATTCCTGTCAATCTGGATCTTACCTGAAAGCTGATTTACCACATTCCACTTATAGAGACATACTACACTATTGGTCTTTTTATTGTCTCTTAAAGGGATAACGCTATCCTTCGACATTTTTACTGGAGATTTCTGAAATTTAGTGGGTTAAAGAGGATTGGCTGCACACCCCTTATGCCCTGACTACCCTTTTGAGATGCTGGGTCTACCTGTCCTGTTTTTAATGTTAGCAGGTCTTTTTATATTTATTAAAAAATAACACAAGTAAACAAAATATGCAGCCTAAATGTGGAGGTATATGGAGGGTTAATATGTGTTTTGTCGCATAAGGCAAATGTAAACTTAGGGGAACCACTGGGAAAATGGTCTTGGCATGCTGTCACTTTTTTCTTTTGAGAAAACCCTCCATTACTCCTAAAGACATAAGAGATGACATAATTTCCATAATGGCTAACAAGACTGCAGGTTTGGTAACAGGGGAGGCAGGAAGGACAGAGAGACTAGTAGACAAACCAGGTCAAAAACAGAACAGGCAGACCAGTTCATAATCATCAGCTGAAAGTAGAATCAGGAAACATGCAAAAGTCAAAACCAGTCAGTCCAGGTATTAGTAATGGTCTAGATTTAGAATATTTGGAAAGTTCCAGTAGTCTTCCTATGTTTATAAAGGATTAGTAATTGCAGGATTGGCTGAATCTAAGAAGCCAATGTGCTCCGTAGCATAACCTAACATGGAAAAAGAGGGAAACTGGGACTTAATATTGTCCATTTCTAGCACAGCTGGTAAAGCTTTGGCATATAGTGGTTGCTGGGTTTAAACACAGGCAGGACTGCAGGAATTGAACATGGGGCATGAATTTTCCTTGTATTTACCAGTATGATGATATTTTCACTACATATATGTGAGGTACCTAATGCCTAATAAAATAAAACTTTGAAAAATGAATGGTTGTTCAGTTTGATTATTAAACTATGTTCTTCCTATGCATAAAGGCAGTGTCTTCTTATTTGCTTGAAGCTCTTTTACATAAAAAAAACAACAACTCAGCTGTCTAAATTACTTTTATAATAACTGTGTAAAGGGTCTCATCCTTTCCTCAAGTCAGTTGTCTTTGTATGGCTACTTTATCTTTATACCAACACAATTAGGGATAATTGAGTTCTCTTTATGGAATATTGCCCAGCAGTGACAAGAGTACTGGATATATCTGCAAATGACAAGTCTGTGGTTTCAACTGTTCTGATAACATGTTTTAATAGAACAGAAGTGTCAACAGTGCCCACAGTGTTCATCTCTTGGGAAACAACATTCTGCACTGACAGACTTACAACTCAAATTGTCCTAGGATTTGTCCTCATCTAGGAAAGGATCATGGGAGTAGGTGTTTCCTATTAAACAATGTCTTATCATTATAATTACACTCAAAATCACTTCACATTATAACATATTTGAAAATCTATTATAAGGAAAAATGGTTTTGTAAATGTAAATGACTGAATTGCCTTTTTGGACTTGTGTTATGTTTAAAAATGTGCCCTTCCTTTTGGTAAGCGCTGTTATCTAGTGCTGCGATTTTCAGCCACCCGAGGACTGTTTGTGGGGTGAAAAAAACAGGTTAAAGAATACCTGAAAGGAAATTACCTGAGTGAAATGTATAAAGATTGAGAAGGTAAAAATCGACTTTTATTGATGTAAAAAAGGGTGCTCAATAGAAAAATATTGATCGATACTCTTCGATCGATTTTACCTACTGAATCCCTTTAAGTTTTTCAATGGAAAGGTAGCCATACTACTAATGTAAAGTAGGCCTAGAGTTAAAATGTGATAAAAGTATGAAGCAGAGATGGAGTAAAGCACTAAGTTAGAAGTAACCCTGGGAGGAGTGAACCTATATATAATACTTATGGGTGATTTGTATGCTGTTAGTTAAGCCTGTTTTGTTGATTGTTTAAGTTAGTAATGTGTGGAAACTAATGGTCTAACTCCAAACACTATATATAAGAAAATGTGCCTTTTATTGACCCTGATTCTACAGGTAAGCTGATCACATTTTCTTTCTGGGTGGAATTTTACTTGGAGTTCCCTAACTGCAATACAAATGTGTTCATTGTGTTCTAATCTCATGGTGGTCCACTACATCATTGAAAGAAATAATTTTTAGAAAGTCTAATACCAGATCAAACTTGCATTAATGTAGCCAGCAAGTGCATTTAAAATACTTTTGTTCCTTTTTCATTGACAGTTTTGCTATCTCAGATTATTAGTTTGTCATTCAGGGACCCTAGAACAGCAAGCAGCTACATTCTACAGTCTTGGTTTTTCCACCTACTAAAAATAGTCTACAATGTGGCATAAAAGAAGAAAATGTTTGAAAATCCTGCAAGAGAAATTGATGCCTTTCTCAGGTTATGTGAATCATCCAAGTTTCAGAAATTCCAACTTCACATTACTCAGGAAATACTTCTCAAGTTATAATGTTTTACCACTGAGGCTTCTTGCATTTCATTTCATGTTGTTTCATTCATTAAGTCTGGAATAAGGATAGAATAAGTGAGCTCACTTGTCACTGGTTATATAAGCATTGCTATGATTGATGATGATGCTGTTAGGGGTGGCTCACTTAACTTTATTGTTTCTGGTTGTATATATAGTAACCCTTAGAGGTGACTTTTGACTCTGCCCTTTCCTTCTCTAAACACATCTCTACAACTGCTAAAACCTGTCAATTTTTCCTTCTCATCATTGCCAAGATCCACCCCTTTCTCTCTCGCTCCACTGCTAACACACTCATGCATACTCTCATCATATCTCGCTTGTACTACTGTAATATTCTTCTATCTGGCCTTCCAACTTCCCACGTCTCTCCACTCCAGTCTATTCTAAATTCTGCTGCCAGAATTTCCTCCATCTCCCCCTAGAAGGGACAGCCTCTCTGCTCGTTGGCTCCCATAAGCAAATGAATAATTTACAGTGCTTTCCTTTTGACATTTAAGGCACTTCACTCTGTTGCCCCTCCCTACATTTCCTCATGTGCCCATACATTCCTCAATGCCAACTGCGCTCCTTCTAAAGCAACGAGCTTTGCATGCCACACACCAGTACTGCCCTTTCTCATCTTAAACCCTTTTCTCTTTCTGCCCCCCACATCTGGAATTCTATATCCCTTTAACTTCATCAGGAACATTCCCTCTGCACTTTTAAAACAAAACTGAAGCCCTACCTTTTGGAGCACTAGCACTGATATTTATCACTGATTTTTCATATATATATATATTTTATCCTTTCTTAGTTATTTATGCTTAGTATATGTATTTATTGACCAGTGTTTCAGCACATTGCTACAGCTCTTATTACCTTACTATCTGTGTTTGTCCCATTTAGGGGGTAATTCAGCATAGTCTGAAGTGAGGTGCGGAGTGTTCACCTCACTTCGGACTATGCTGAATTACCCCCTTAGACTGTAAGTTCTATGGGCCAGAGACCTCCAACCTCTTGTGTCAACTGCAACCTAGCACTTAAAGTAAAGTATCCTTGTGATATTATACTTGTATTTTTTAATGCACTTTTCCCATGTCTGTATTATTTGTATTGCTGAATTGTACAGCGATATGTAAATTTGTGGCGCTTTATAAATAAAATTATACATACATACCCTGATGAAACCCTGTTGTGGTGATATCAGTTTTTATGTGTAGAGTCCCCTCGCCTCTTTGGAGATCTAGCATCTTGTAACTTTTTCTTGAACCCTGTGTCTGCTCCTGACCTTGCCATTGCCTACTGATTTTCATTTGTCCCTTATGAACTAGTCCTATCTGCATGCTTTCCTTTCATTGTGGTTCATGTTTGTATGTGTCCCACCAGTCTGAGCTTCCACTGGCAGACCTACAGGGGTTGTGGCAGTCATAGTGGTGACACCAGATATGGTACTCCAGGGGGCCTGGCCCGACCCATGTAGTGCACCAGCACAGGAAATGGGAGCCAGTGCAGATCAAGCACCAGGTCCCATCCCCTCTAAGTTCTTCCCCTGTAAGCTTCCCATATATTGTGCCTAGTTCTTGCCTTATCATGCCTGCAATTGTTAACTAATCTTTTTTATTCTAGTGCCTTGCCCAATTTTCAGCCCTGTACCATTTATTAATGCTCACCTGATATTATCCTTCATAAAAGCAGTACATTGTAGTAACCTTATTAAATAGTTTTATTTTATGTATATATTTGAAAAACTAACCCCCATTAAATGTCAGAATGAAAATGTTGGTACTCTTGTGCCTTATAGCCACATGGCATTGCAAATAAGCTGAAATACCAATGAAATCTCCAGTTAAACTTTGATAAAGCTTTTATTTAGCCCATTGATGCTTGGATAAACACATGCCCAGGTCTGATCTGACTCCCTGTGCCATGCAACAAAGATAGCTACCGTCCTAGACATGTGCACCAAAAATACTATCCCCTATGCAAACAGAAAAGGTGGTCATACTTTTTTATGAATAAAAAGTGAAAGGATTCTGTAGAATCTGGTTAAAATTAGTTGAAAAAAATTGTGTTTCCTGTATAAATCTGTTTAAAATTATTTTGTAGAAGGGGGTTAAAAACAACAGTGATATTTGGCTGCTTGTTCAGTTCTCCACTACTGTGCTGAATAGCTGGTGGCTATACCACAGCTCAACAGTGCAGAACAGGGAAACCTGTGTAGACAGAGTATTGCTTTCCCAGTTCTCCCCATGCTGAACTGTGCCTGAACTGTGCAGTTGTGTACTAGCCGCTGGATACACAGCAAAGTATGGGAGAATTAGACAAGCAGCCAGGTATCAAACTCCTTAATTCATTCTGCAATACTGCATAAAAAAATTTCTTAATGTTAATTGACCTCATGCTGGAGAATCACATGAAACATTGCCCTCAGTCCTCCAATTTAATAAACTGTTTTCAGGCACAAATAAGATGATACAATCTTGATATCTCTCTCCCTTTAAGGACACAAGAACTAGACAGTAAAACCACATTTTTTTATAAACCACCTTGGGTCAATTGTTGCCATACTAGAAGTCACTTAATAATGATACTGAGTCATTCCCAATTAAAAGCTTATTAGCAAGAAATTATTTTTACCAATGCAGAAAGTTAGATGTATAATTGATCTAGCAACAGGAAAATATATATATATATAAAATTAAAGAAAACAATAGTATTTTAAAATGGAACCAATAAAATGAATTCTGTATTTCATTTAAATCATGACTCCCTCTATATAATAATAAAGTTTTTAGCTGGAAAATAAAGTGGCGCACACATAGATCATTTAACAAACACACTTCTAAAGTGTAAAGATCCCTACTGTATTTACAAATGGCCAATATAATCATTTAAAAGAGGGAAATGAAATGTGTTACAGAAGCTTCTTCCGCACTAGGTTTTGTTGGGGTGTTCACTGAGATCAAAGGCCTGTTTCAGCTCTAATTAATAAAATCTAATGCAGACAGGAGACCTTCTGGCACTGAGCACAGATTTGGAAGATACAGCTGAAATCTTGTGAAGATTTAAATAATTAATATGACACCTTGAGCTCTGGGCAGGGATTGAAAGAGAAAAAGAAAAACAGTGCCTCGTGTTTCAGTTTTTCAACAATGAGTGGGCAAGTTGCAAGCTATTTGTCTGGATGAAAATGAGACAAGTAGACTGGCTGGACATTATTGTCTAATACACACAATCAGCGCTGTTTTTTTTTCCCTACTATCTTTTTGTCATGCTAAGGGAGTCTTTTGTATAGTACTTTGTTACTTTCCAGTCTGCCCACAGAAAAAGCAAGTTCACACAAAAAAAAAGGCAAATCTGCTTGAGGGAGGTGGAGGATAGTCATTTAATGGTTTTTAATCCTCTTAATCCAAGTGAGAATGGAGATCTCTGAATAAAAACCCTATGCCAGGAGTCCTTATGATTTAAATTACTGGCAACGGAAAATGTTTTTTTCCAGAGGGTGGGGTGGTGCGGGAGGAGGGGGGCAGAAGAATATATTTTTCTTCTCTATCATATTTTGTTTTATCATCTCTTAATTGAAACAATGCACCAAATGAAACGCTACCAGAAAAATGTAAATTTGAGATAAATTAGTTTAACACAAATCAGAAATAAATTGAAAATAATAACTGTACCAATTCTGAAATGTATGCAAATTTCATTAGCCTGCACTATGAACTAGTGACATTTCCAAACTGTTCTCCACTAAGCAGCTAATCCCCAACTGAGTACGGATAGAGATTAATTCCAAAGTCTTGACATAATCATATTTAATCCTTTCTGCCTAGTTCATTATTACTTCATAAACGAAGGATCTCTTCTACTGAAAAATCAATGGATCCAACATGACAACTTTCTATACTATCACAAAGAGATCATTTACAAAGTAATGTGAAATAGGCTTTTGCTTGCAAAAGAGATATTTCAGATTGTTCATCCAAAAAGCAAAGGTGGAGATGTTGTCAACAGATGCATTTACTATTTTTAAATGACAAATTCAACAAGACATTTTTAGCACGTTACTATTTTAGATTTTTTTTTTTAAATCCAGTTATTTGCAGGTATGCCATCAAATTAATTGTCTGTTATAGCAGCCATTTAATTGATCATAAACTGAAACTGATAGCTCATTAAAACATGTCATGCTGTAAATCATCAAAAAGCCAAGCACTTCTGCAAATACATATGCTTGATTTATTCCTTAATGCATGTTTTTTAATTAGGGTGGGGGTTACTTGCTACCAGAGGAGTAAACTACAATGAGTGCAATGATATTGACTGCACCAGGCCCTTGTAACTAAAGGGGCACACAAATATATCTTCCAACACAAAAGAAAGAAAAAAATACTGTTAAAAGTGCATGCACAGTCCCACATTCAGGAGCTAATAAATATGGCTGAATAGCCAGTGAAATTAATGATCAGGATTAGAGGTATGGATTTTTGGAAAAGCTTAGGGGCAAGCAGCCATGGGAACTGGGGAATGGGGGAATTAAACACTGTAATGATTCTGAGTGGAGGGGGGGGGGGGGGGGGGGGGGTTGGCATCCTCTGCTTCGGTGTCAAAACACCTCATCTTTGTACTGGGCCTAATTCTAAACATTCTTTCAGGACCCATGAGTCTAGAGAGGCCATTGCATGCCACATATCTCTCTGAATGTCTTAAAATGATTTATTGTATACTTAAAAAGTAAAACATAATGATTTACTCTTTTATATCTTTAAGTTTCACCAGCATGCTTTGAGCAACTGGATAATGATGATCCAACCTATGGCTATTTTTTATTGTCTTTATGCTATAAAGTAAACGAATGGTACAATGGTAGGAATAGTATAGTTGAGAATATTCTGCTTAATTTTCAGGAAATAATATGGCTATAATGCATGGAAACTGTCCTTGCCCTATGGAGCTTACAATCTAATTTCCCTATGCAATCAAACACACACATGAACAGATTAGGGAAAATCTGGTCTTCAACTAACTTACCAGTATTTTTTGGACTGTGGTAGAAAAACAATAACTTAGGGAGATCATAAACATAAGAGCCCTTAAACTCAATTAAAGGGTACAGGGAAGTTCTATTGATTATTACATAAACAGACTATGAGTGTTCTAATACTCAGAGCAACATATGTTTAACAGTGGTGCAAAAATTGAAAGCATATAAATTCCACAATGGGTTTAACTATGGCTCTGGACAGGTTGAGCAGCAGAGGATTAAAATTTAGGCAACCCTGACCAATCTTGATGCAGAATTGCTTTGCTTGCTAGCTAGATTACTGACTGACCTTTAACTAGTTTTTGCCTATGTTTTATCTCATAACTTATATAGTTATTATTATCCCTACTAAATGCTGCTATCTAGATTATTGGCGATAGAAATCTTAAATTATTTTTGATATTTAGTTTTTCATCCAAAAACAAACATTTTACTAATACATTGTTATTATTTTATTATTTTTATTCACCTGTAATGAAGTATATCATTATTATTATTTTTCCTTGCATAGAATCCTTTATTCAGTGCTAACTTTTTGTAACATTTAAAGACAACCTGCACTGTGAAATAAAACCAAGCTGTTCAGTCTTTAAGTGGATGCTGTGATTATAGCTGATACAAATATACAATGTTTTCTGTGTCCAGGACACAGTGAACATCTTAAGAATGACAATTTACAGTGCAATGCTATGCCTATTTAAATATACACAACCAGAGCCGGCTCTGGCTCTATTGGCGCCTTAGGCGCCCCC
>WMED01025448.1:0-11014 GCA_019650415.1 Pipa parva
CATACTGCGTGCAGGCAGGCAGGTTAGCTGGGATACAGTCCCGATCGCGGACGTCGGTATTGTACATACTGCGTGCAGGTAGGCATGTTAGCTGGGATACAGTCCCGATCGCTGACGTTGGTATTGTACATACTGTGTGCAGGTAGGCAGGTTAGCTGGGATACAGTCCCGATTGCTGACGTCGGTATTGTACATACTGCATGCAGGCAGGCAGGTTAGCTGGGATACAGTCCCGATCGCGGACGTCGGTATTGTCTGACAGCGATCGGGACCTTATCCCGGCTAACCTGCCTATGTGTTTTTGGACCTCTGTAAACATTGCCTCTGTTGATCAGTTTCCCAGTAATTTGCCAAAGGGTATTAAATGTACAGCCTCTGGAATTGTAAATGACAAGTTCAAGCTGCAGTTTACAATAGTTGGCAGATGAGTTTAACATAAAACTAAAAATATAAGAGATCAATATATATTGACTGGGTATAAAAAATTATGATGATCTAGAAACCACTTCCTTCTTAAAATACTAGCAACCTTTCAACAACTAAAAAGGTTCTGGGAAAGACACCATAAAGTAGTTGTAATATCATGCAATAAACTCCTACATGAAATATACATGTAACAGAACAGGTTTCTGATTGATATTTCCTTCCCTGGATCAGTAATTAGGATCATCTTTTATTTAAAAAATAAGGTACTATATATTATCAGTCCCGATCACTGTCAGACAATACCGATGTCAGCGATCGGGACCGTATCCCGGCTAACCTGCCTACTTGCACACAGTATGTAGTGTATGTAGTGTACATACTGCGTGCAGGTAGGCAGGTTAGCCGGGATACGGTCCCGATCGCTGTCAGATAATACCAATGTCAGCTTCATCAAACATTCTTTTTCTAATAAATAGTATAACCGCATAGTACGCATGCCTGAAGAAAAAAAGGTTGAAAAACACTATAGAATATAAGAACTATTAGAATATAGGATGCAGCACTTTGGTTGCGGAAAATGTGGAATCTGCTCTTTTAGGTTCCATATATAAATAAAGCATGCAAAACATAGAAAGTTAACATTAATTTTGCATTCATTATTTGGAAAGTATTCAGATAGAAGTGGAATGAGAATTCATGCAGAGTGAGGCGAATTTGATAAGACAAGGGCTGTGACGTCAGTCTCACACTGTCCCACTATCTATTCTGTGAATATTATATTTCTATGTTATTGTGTGGGTACAGATTCAATGTGACATTGATCCTTACAAATTCATAGCATAGGTTGAATCCATTCTGTTTTATACCTGATGATAACAGAGTCAATGAATGTGGGGTCAGTGTGTGAATAATTTATATCCACATATGTACAGTTTGTTTATGACAGAGTATATATATAGATATATATGTGTGACTGTATAGCAGAAAATAGTGTTATTTTGCCCATGTCATGGCATGGCAGGGCAAACACATACAGATTATTTGATTTTACCAATTTTTTCCTGTTTTAACATATTTCTCCAAGCTGATACTTTGTACTTTTCTAAAAGTGAAAGAAGAAATGAAAACTATGTAGGAATTTCTCAGATGTTGGAGCAACAGAACAAAATAACACCCCTTTAACGTATGCTTCATTCCATAAGTAGCAATCTTAAAGGGGACACACAGGGAACAGGCAATAAAGAACAAACCAATTGTTTACTTTATGCATAGTGCATGTCACATTTACACTATTTACTCTAAAAAAAAATGATACCTTGACATATTTTTAGCAGTTTGTAAACTATTATACTCCCTGATACAACAGGTAATAAAGCATATTTGCAGAGCTCAGACAACTTACTCAGCCTCAGGACCACAAAATAAACCTTTCTCAAAAGAGTTCCTTTAAGGTAGAGAGTCTTCAGTTAGATCCCTGCCTATACACTGCAGACTGTGTCTGAAGCATGAATCACCACAGGTTCCCAAGGGCTGCCCCTTTACTTACTCCCGCTGATTGTGATTGTTCATGTACTGTTTAGCACTATGTTCAGCTGTAAATTCAAGACTTCAGCATTTCTCCTTCAAGCCTTGAGACTTAGATTAGGACAGAAGAATCTTGTGAGACAAGAAAGCATCATGGAGTTGGTGGTATCATTCATTGGGGAAGTCTCTGTTATTTAGGGCGAAGCCGGCGATGCAATCGATTAAAATTAAATTTCAAAATCAAATCGAAATCAAATTCCGATCAATTGGAATTTCGATTGATCGGTAAAATTTACACCTTTAACAAATTTCGCCCGTAGAGTGTTGACTGCACAGTCTTATTTTGTTAAGGCCTGAAACAGTCAGTTAACTAAATAATAAAGTACATTGAACTTACTAAACACAATAGTTACCATGTTGCTATAAATGGCTGTGCTGCTGATAGCAAGACTATAGTATCATGTCATGTCCTTGTCAAAACTGCATGTTGCCCTATTTCTATGAGAACTTTAGTAAAGCATGTGTGTTGGATTAGACACCTTAGAATTAATTCTTTGATGGGGTAAGACATGGGGTAAATAAATCTACCACTACAAGTCCTGCTTAATTTTCCAAGGAATGTCCTGCTCCTTTGAAATATAACATGGAGGAGCATGGGTTGACACAGGAAAGACATGCTTTGCTTATTCTTGATAGATAAACTAATTGATTATCTGAGACATTTATTCCATTCTTAAACTGCACAAACAATTTTGATTTGTATAGGACTGTATCAGCCCGGAGACTGTTAAATCCCTTAAAGTGAGGAAATGCCTGATGTATAAGCAAATGGTGGAATAAATATAAATGCCATTATGGTGGGGAAAGAAAAGGCTATCTTCTCCTCTGTAGTTTTCTCTGAGAAATTATACTATTTGTGCCAACTAAAAGTTAAAGGAGAACTAAAGCCAAAAAATGAAAAAAAGAAAGTTAAAATACTTACCTTATACTGAGCTGATTGATTACAGTCACAGCATGAGCTGTGCTGTAATTAGCCAGCTCCCGATGCTTCTTCACAGCCCTGGCTCCATGTGAAGCTAGTGCGAAGCTCCTCCTACCATGTTTCACCTCGGGTGAAAAATGGGTTAAACATCATCACGTTCATTGCGGGAGCCAATAAGAACGCTCCTTGCAACGAGCATGATGATGATTGCATCGGGTGAAAGAACTGGTAGGAGCTGCGTGCTGGCTTCTCAGTCAGCCAGCTCGTTGTGAAGAAGCGTCGGGGGAAGCATCAGGAGCTGGCTAATTACAGCACAGCTCATGCGGTGACTGTAATCAATCGGCTCTGTATAAGGTAAGTATTTTAACAGTCTTTTTTTATTTTTTTGGCTTTAGGTCTCCTTTAAACAGTATTTTCTTCATTGGGAAACAGGTAAATTTACTGTGATATCTTGAGTTATCCTTGCATTTTGTTGGAATTCTGCAAAATGATTAAATGACAAATTCTGCACTGCTTGTGTGATATTAGTGTATTTCTTTTAATCTCTACTAGAGAGCTTTTTTTTTTATTAAGAGCTGCAGATTACTATTCATGTACCTAATGGGAGGAAATGTTTCCATCTAGCAGATATTTTTATATAAGATCAAAATCAAAACTAGATCTTAAGTCAAAAATACATTTTTTCCTAATGTCTATTACATTACATTTTTTTTTTGAAAGGAAGATAGATTTTTTTTCTTCTGGTACAAAATAAATAAATCTGTTATGTTTTTGTGCAGGCAGAACTTAATATCTGGAGATGCTGGAAAGATAGGACACTTGCTGACAACTGTGCTCATGGGAAACTTGCATTCACTTTGATTTATCACCAGTCATTTACTCCTGTCACATTAGATCAGTCTAGATTACCAGAGTAATATTTCAATATGCAGGTTGCAAGGTATCTGCCCAATAAACAAGGTTAAATATAGATTCATAATTTTTTACACGTACAGTAAATGAGAACTATCTGACAAAAAGCAGAAAAAATGAATCATCAGGTCCTGTACATTAAACAATAACCTATTCATTACTAGTGACCTTTATGTGTTTGGAAGACTTTTATTTCCTATGAATAATAAAGAGCAAAGGAAGATATTTCAATAAGTGATTACAAAAATCTGCAGTGGTTAATACTGCTGCACTGTGGTGACTTCACTCTGGACATCATCTGCATGGGGTTTGTATATTCTCTTTGTACTTATATGGGTAATCTCCATAAATACAAAACCATACTTAGTTGGAGCCTGACTAAACTGGCCCTAGTTTGTGCCATTGTGGATTCACACACACTAGAAGGCAAGGATATTGTCTACAAGTTTTTACTTGTTGATTATACGTTTCCCATTGCGTTTTTAGAGTATCACACAAGCTCTCCATAGCATAGTATGGTGTGTGATGTACTATGGAAGTCATGGAGACTTATTGAGCTGTTAGGGAGGTGTAAGGAAATATAGCCTGTGAAATATATGCAAAGTACCCACTCTACAATGAAAGGAAAACATCTGCATATTTTTTAGTGTCAAATTTTCTGAGCCATGTGAATGATGTCCGTACTCGCTGGGATTTAAGGGATCACAGTCTTAAATGCACAGGAGAAGTGGCCTAAATGAATATGTTGGAGCTGTATAGATACCAATAAATGAAAAATGACTTTATAACATGAACTATATAATAATATCCAATTTAACACCTAACATTCTCTGAAAAGCAAAACAAATGAGAACTTTAAGAACGATTCACTAAAGTGTGAATTCTCACTGAAACATGATGAATAACCTGAGGGACTTATTGTCAAAAGGGTTACTTCACTTGGCAAATTCACTTTGCTACAATTTGAGTCGCATTACCACAATAGACGCGACTTCACTTCTCACTGTTGACTAAGCAAATTATACACTTGTTGAACAAGCGGACAACTGATATCACTGTCACATTCGTAGTGTGGCATAGTCAGGCGGATAAAAGTAGGATGAGAAGTCATGTGGAGTGAGGCGAATTCAACAAGTGAAGGGCAATGATGTCAGTCTCACTCTGTCCCAATAACTGTATTCTGTGAATATTCTATCTATTTCTATGTCATCATGTCCCAAGGTCATGTTGTCATGTTACCATCAACCCCAATTCAGAACTCTGAAGTGGTGAAGTCAAACAGGTGAATTAGGAGCAGTTCACCTAGTCGTATTTGCACTGTGAACTGTATTGAAATTTTGCAGGTGCCACTCACCATCAATATCATGTCTGTGGGGCCTTTGTACAGCATCTGGGACATGTTAATGAGTGGGGGCACAGCCAAGCTTCTTGGGTAATGCTTATGGCGGGATCTGCAGTAAGGCAAACCCACACAGCATTTGTCACTTGGTAATGTGCTCTACATCTAGAATTAGTCACTGAGTAATGTGCTCTGCATCTAGAATTAGTCACTGAGTAATGTGCTCTGTATCTAATGTTCTATCTGGTTATAAGCATGATCGGCATACAAGAACATAGACAATGCTCAATACATTCTAGATCTGATTATTGATTGCAAAAATATAATTGATGGATAAATAGATGGATGAGTAAACGATAATGTAGTTTGAAATTATTTATATAAGGTAACATACCCAGTTATTGGGTATGGCCTATGGTGCCAGGCATTCTGTGCCTTTAAACTTTTGAGGTGTACTTTAGTACCAAGCAGTTAGTTAAAAGCAGAAGAAGCCAAGGTGTGATTGACAATATTCACTGAAAAAAATATGTTATTTTCTTTCTTAGAAAACAAATCATCAAAACTGACAAAGTTGGGACTTGTAAAAGCTCTATACACCTACACACACTTACACACTAGGTAAGCTGAAGTTATTTATAATTGTCTATGTTCTGGATCAGAAAACTAATCCTTCACTTTTCTGACAAGGAGGTCAGTGATACAACAAAGTATAAACAGTGTTAGAAATGCTCTATAGACTAAAAGCCGCATTGTGTTTTTAAAGATTTAAAAAACAAAATAGAAAAAAAACACACACTTGGTTTTAAAGCATGTTAAGACATCTGCTCAATCTTTTGTCAAAACCTCTGAAACTATAACACCGAATTTCACATAACGTACTTATCGTAAAGCACTGGGATTTGCTATATTTTCAAATCAGACTAACTTATTATAAAGATTTTTTAATTCATAGCAGGAGGAGTGTTGCAAAATGTTTGTATTACCTTTAGCAAGCTGACCTACTGTTTGTAAGTAAAATTTCATTCTATGCTTTTATATGGATGCATGTACTGTATATTTTTAATTATAAAGTGCTACAAGGTTACGCAGCGCTGTACAATCCAACAATACAGTTATAATACAGATAAGGGAAAAGTGCATAATAAAGAACAGGTGAAGGAAATTACAAACAAGAAAATACATCACTCTAATTGCCAGGCCATGATTGAAACAAGAGGATGGAGTTCCCTGCCCCATAGAGCTTACAATCTAAATATGAGGAAGACTTACATAAACAGGTAGGAGGGCAATAAGTGCTGTAGCTAGACAGGTAGATAAAGATCCACCCCAGTTCTCTGTGTGAAACAGAGAAGGAGAAATGACCTGGGTTTTTGGAATAGAAGATAAATCACAAAACGACAGTGCTCTGCAAGTAATAGATGTTTTTATTGTCGTCCCAGTACAGGTAAGAGATCTGCACTGAATGGAGGAGGCAACGCTGAAGCATAAAACGCCTACTGATAAGTATTTACCCTTTCCCCTTAAGAATCAACCATGGACCTAACAATTGTTTAGTACTCCTTTAAGGAAGGCAGCTGTTTATTGTAATTGTACTAAGCCCATAATCAGAAAAAAACTGAAAAACAAAGTTCAAGTGGCAAAGTAGTGAATAGATGTGAATTCAGAGCTATACGAGACTATTTAGACTTTTGACAATGAGGCCCTGATAGTTGTAAGCTCTTGCTTGCAATGCTAAATGATTTATTATTGATACAAGAAATATACATTCCTATCCTAACATTTTACACCAATTAGCCAGCTTCTTTGAGCCTGCAGGGTCTATTTGTTTAAAACCTGATTGAATTTTGCATTGTGTCTGTTCACAAATCTGTGGGTGAACTGAACATTCTAATCAACACAGTTGATTATGAAACAGAAGTGTTACAGTAATTCTTTATAAAAGATGAATCCTAAGATGTATGGAATATTTACAAACTATTTCAGTTACTAACATGAATAACACAGCATGACCACATATTTTATAATTATTTGTTTCAGAGGATTTAGTGCTCCTTTAAAACACTGTAGCAATGAATGCAAGAGACTAATAGATTGTTGCAAGCTCAAATTAACACCCAGGCAAATGTGTAAAGTATAAAGACTGTTACAAAAGCTGTGGGAGGCCCTGCGTGTGCAACCTTACAGCTTATGTATAAAGAGAGGAAGTGAATGACACATAGAGCTGATAAACATCACAGAACCTGACCCAAGGCAGTCACCAAGCTGATGTATAGGATTTACAATTAACACAAAACTAACACAGGATTTGTAATACATGTTGTCATAGCCTTGTGGTATTTACAGTTCAATGACCATCATTACCCAAGGAACCAAAGGTAATCTCACCATATGTAGACTTCTCCTTTTCATAATAAACAATTTATTGTATTATATTTCAGTCATTGCAGCCACCACCCTTAGATAAACATCCAACTACTAGACACTTCTCAAAAATGGTTTAAGCATTAGTCCAGATGAATAAAGTATCATATACAGTAATACTACAGTACTCATTTATTCTAATTAGACACTTCTCAGTCAGCATGACATTTTTGTCTTCTGTTTCCCTCTCCTGTCCAATCAAAGACCACATCTGAGCTCCAGTCATAGTGCCTCTCTCAATATATGTCAATCATTTGCCCATTTTTCTTAAAAATCTGTTTCTGTCCTTTTTTAACATACATCTAACCTTTACTACTTACTTCTTTTATTCATCTATATTCATCTATATATTACTCCTTAGGCAACAGCTAGCTCATTAGTTGTGCAGTCCTTTATTTATAGACCTAGATAAGCCATAGCAACTAATTAAACATCTTTCACTAACTAAACTTGTTCTTGAGCATAGTAACATAGTAACATGAAAAGGCTGAAAAAAGACACAAGTCCATCCAGTTCAGCCTATTTTCCTGCAATGTTGATCCAGAGGAAGGCAAAAATCCCATGAGGCAAGAGCCAATTATCCTCATATTAGGGAAAAAATTCCTTCCTGACTCCAAATATGGCAATCAGAATAATTCCCTGGATCAAGGTCCCACCTTCAGTTATCTAGTACCCATAACTTATAATGTTCTTACACTGAGGGAAAGCATCCAAACCAGTTTTGAACTGGAATTAACCTTGAAAACAATTTCAGGCAGAGAGTTCAATAACCCCACAGTTTTTACAGTAAACAAAAGCCAATGTTGATGCGGAAACTTTCCTTCCTCTAAACGTAGAGGATGCTCCCTTGTAATACTTACAGTTCTTGGTATAAATAGATTGTGAGAGAGATCTCTGTACTGACCTCTAATTTATTTATACACAGTTATTAGGTCACCCCTTAAAGGAACACTCTGGCCAAAATTGAAAAAAATGCATGTGTTAGTAAATATGAATTACTAACTTTTATTAAATGCATTTTATTTTCAATTTTGCCCCTAAAGAGAAATAATTTACCTGTTTAGAAGCACTTCCTTGTTTAGGATTCCATCTTCATCTGTGCCGCCGACCCTAAGGTGTCCTGGAGCTGTAAATCCTCACAGCAGCGATCCCCTGCTTTCAATGTGCAGCCCCGGTGCCAGCTTCTCCTAATAGTCACATGGGAGAGCATTGCATCATCAACCCATCTCCCTTTGATGATGCACCGCTCTCCCATGTGACTATTAGGAGAAGCCGGAACCAGGGCTGCACAGTGAAAGCAGAGGATCGCGGATGTGAGGATTTACAGCTCCAGGACACCTTAGAGTCGGCGGCACAGATGAAGATGGAATCCTAAACAAGGAAGTGCTTCTAAACAGGTAAGTTATTTCTCTTTAGGGGCAAAATTGAAAATAAAATGCATTTAATAAAAGTTAGTAATTCATATTTACTAACACATGCATTTTTTTTCAATTTTGGCCAGAGTGTTCCTTTAATATTCTTTTTTTCTGGATTAAACAAGCTGAGCTTTGATAATCTTTCTTGGTACTGTACATTACACATTCCTTTAATTACTTTAGTAGCCGCCTTTGACCTGCTCAAGCTCAACCACATCATTCTTGTGCACTGGTGCCCAAATCTGCACACAGTATTCCATATGTGGTCTGACCAGTGCTTTGTAAAATGGTATAATTATGTTCTCATCGTGTGCGTCTATGCCTCAGTAAAGGCTTATTGGATTTTATGGGTTACCTACCACACTTGCACACTTTTGTACCTGTGTAAGGAAATTAGAATGATGCACACCTGAGCCTCGTGTTAGGAATTCCATGTTTTCTGACTGGCACAGTTTTCATTACTTAACCCTAATAATATTTTGCATGGGTTATTCATGTTCATAAAACTTGTACATATAGTAATCCTTCCTCATGCTTTTACCTGTAGTGGTATACAGCATGAAATGGCTGTTCCCTGTTTTATTATAGTGTTATATTAATCTATATTTCTGTATTCTGCTTAGTAAATGTCACATATTATACAAATTATGATGTATTTGTGTTAGGATGCCCACATCAATATTAGCTATATATATTATTTTCTCACTTCTATTTCCCTCTTCCTATGTGACGTTCATGTGACTTCTTTTACTTTATACTTGTTTATATCAATGTGGTATTGATGCTGAAATCGGGCAGTTACATAGCAGTACTGCATATATTTAAAAATTTGTGACTGAGAGTGCCTCTTTAGAGAACAATGCTGTATACTGTAATTTGAGTGGATATGAAAAAAGGCTAGAAACTTCTTACCTCAAATGGAGATACAAATTTTAGGCAGGAAGCAAGGCACACATAACAACCAAACTGTCCATTTCTTTGGCAAAACAGGACAAAAAACAGAGTTTAGTTCAGAAATAGATATATTCCCCTCAATTAAGGATTGCCCTTTCAGGGTTAACACAGCAACTCTACATTCTCCTCACAGTTGCTTTAGTCTCAGGTCATCTGACACACTCTCCACTGATTGCACTGGCTTCTTATTTTCCATTGGGTCACCCACTACCTTGTAGACTTATCATAGTATCTGCACACCATCTTCATAGATACAATGCTCCAGGTAAAGCTTAAAGTAATGCAGCCAGTTACAAAAGAGAAGCCCTACAAAATGAAAACTTTTATTTTATTATTTATATATTATTGTGGTGGTATGTCAACATTACAGATCTCTATTATGGTCAAGAACTAAGATTTGGAGTTTTTGATGTTAGATCTGTTAAAATCTTACATGTTTAGGATTCTTGGGCCTTTCTGATCATGTTTTGTACATCAGGAGCCAAATGGGATTGAGACAAGTAGGAATTACTTGATAGAGGAACGCTGTGAGAAAGTCTTTAAGTGTGCTGTAGTTTCAGCGGTTTCATGCCATGCCTGTTAAGAGATTTGTATAATCAGAGAAAATGAGAGTTGGCAAATAGTGTTGAGCGATGATCCGATAGTACCAACAGTACCAACACGATAGTACCAACAGTACCAACACGAGCAAAGAAGCCACTAAGCCAGCTATATAAACCATAACCAGCAACAGTTGGGTTACAGTTTAAAACCCAATTATTTCCCTATGGAACCCCCCCAGCTCTAAACCCACTTACAGTGGAAAGCATTCCTTAGCAATAGACCATGCCTCAGTCCTAAACTTCTTAGGCAGTCACTGCACGAGAACAAAATCACATGAAGGGGCTAGGCTGCTGAAAAAAGATAATTGTGTGGCTTTGTGTGATTATTCTTTTGTTACAGCTGTCCACTGCACTCAGGGACATCCTATTGAATGTCCCAGTAAACCATAACCAGCAAAAGTGCAAAGCTTGGTTATGGTTTTAAACCCAATTATTTCCC
>WMED01025449.1:0-11014 GCA_019650415.1 Pipa parva
GAAGAGATATGAGACCCAAACAACCATAGCTAACACACAGATGGTCTAAGAGGCGCACACGGTAAATGTTTATGTTTGTTTAATATCTGGTTTAATATCTGTGTTTATTGTACCTTTTATCTGCCTTATTTTGGATAAAGCAATTAATATTGTGTATTTTGTTCTATTTCGAAATCAGTGTGTTTGAACATAACTAGCCACAAACACTTGCTCTAAGGATCGTGAAAGGACTAAAAGAATGTAGTTTATTATGTTTTATTTCTTTAGTTTTCACAGTGTCTAAAAAAGAGAGAGAGAGAAATACTTTTAAAGACATCAGTATGACTCGTTATTACTTTGGACCAGTGTAGCTACAACAGCTATTGACGATATCGGCCCATTATAAATGCTAGATGTTGCGTTTTAGCAAATAGAGGGTGACAGGTTATAACCTGCTGCAGGAAAAAGTAGTTCTATCAGTTTGGTTTCGCTTTATATTTTGTAGAAGAGGAATAAGTGAACTAGATTGTTCCAACTTACATTTCATCAAGTGAAAAAGAAACTGTTGCTGCTTACAGTAAAATGGAAATTGCAGAAGTTTTAATTACATTCTTAGCACATTTACAAAACAGTATGCCACCCCTTCAATATATAAGGCACTTCTGCAATTTGTAAAAGATATCCTGTAATAGTAATGAAAAAATCCCAGTTGTCGTAACAGGGCATACATTTTAACTATTGCATATCTAACAGATTTCCTATAGTACTCAGGGGGTTATTCACTAAGGTGCGAATTCGACTGTCGAATTCGCAAACAGCGGATTCCCATACTAAATCCGATACAATTTCCCCATTGTAAAGTCGTGACAATTTTTTAATGTTAAGATTGTGACAATTTTCCCAGAATAAAGTCGCAACTGCGACAATATTCTCATTATGAAGACGTGACTGCGACAGTAGCAGTCTATTGCGACTGTCTTTATCTGCTGATTTCACACCTATACGCAACAATTCGCACTTTAGTGAATAACCCCCTCAGGCATTTGATATAATGCAGTTAACAAGCAGATATAAGATATAAGAGGATACCATTTGTAATGTGGCTTGCTTGTCTCATCTCTTTTATGGTGTTATGGGTACTAACCCCACCCACATGACCAGTCTTGTCATTTATATTAGTGTTTCAGGTAAAAAATAACCTCCATGTTAAGCACAATCATATTGCGCAACAAAGAGAATTGATTAGTAATAGGCTTAGAAAAATGAGATCTTGGCTTTTAAAGAGCTCTCTGTATTATTATCCCCAATAGATGGTAGTAGAGTATATTGGGTCAGCCACTCCTCCCTATTTATTTGATATTAGGGGAATATTGTGCAATGATTTATTGCTGTAAAGTCAATATTCCTTCCCAAATATTCTTCAAGCATCCCCTGCTGTGCTTTTTATCTGTGGAATTCTGGGATATCTATAAAGGGATGCAACAATATGAATTACCCTATTATTATTACTACCTATATTTTAACATGAGATAATGCTAGATCTCGGCTCCCTATATGTAATTAGATTCTACTGCATTGTAAGACTGTATCTTTATAACACAACCCTAGCAGGAACAGGGTCTAATGGAGACAGCACAGTGGGCAGTATTACTGTAGGTTTTTGTTAGTCGCTTAGAGTATCCCAAATATCCTTTGCAGTATGAGGTTACGTCTCACATAAACAACCTGGGAAATTCTGCCTTAAATAGAGTAGGAGACCTTTGTGAGCATCTCTCATATCTTCAGATAGTTAAGTCAGCCTTTGGCCTCCAAGGGGTGTTGTAGAGGACTAGTAACCCTATTGGTGTAGCTTTATTGATCACAATAAGTTTAGGGTTAGGCATTTAAGTAAGATTGTAGAGGTCATTTCAAAGAGCTTCACATGAAGAACTAATGTAGAACTAAACACAGAGATATGCTTTATAGACAGTGCATTCCATATACTTATATGAACCCATGTACTGTTTTAACTGTTTAACTGTTTTTACTACTGTAACTTTGGTAGAATGCAACAATTCCTCTCCAGCACAATGTAACCATAAAACCACACAAACTTCGCTAAAACTAGCCTGCTGTAATGTCAACCTAGATGCCAATGTAAAACTTACCGGTCCTTAAATAAGGGGAAGTTTGCCTTCAATGAAACATTTGCTGTAGTTGTTGCTATGTTTTCAAACATAATATAAAACAGACAAGGCGGCGCAGTATTGAATACAATGGGCGGAATTTATTAAGGGCGAAACGATCGCCCGAAGTAAATTTCTGGCTGCACGTGCGGTATTCCGATTGATTTGCTTTCGCGCGATCGCAAATCGAGCGCAATTGTGATTGTGCAATTGCAAATCGAGCGCAATTGCGATCGTGCGATCGCAAATCGATCGGAATACCGCACGTGCGGTCAGAAATTTACTTCGGGCGGACTAAATCCACCCTTAGTAAATTTTGCCCAATGAGTGAAAAATGAAAAGTTCAACAAAAGTTAAAAAAAAAGAAAAGTTAAAAAAACACACAATTTTTGATTGCAGCTTTCCCAAACGATGAAGTATGCTTCAAAAAACTTCTTAGATGGAGAACAAACGATAAAACTGAAAGGGAAGTGCAAAAACAAACGGCACTAAGTGCCTTATCATAAATTAATGATAAAAGGTGCAAAAATCCCAAACGTGCCAAATAATGTGACGGGTAGGAGGTGAGACACAAATTTTTAATATGAAACAACACCACACGTGAAGTTCAATGATCTGCTCACCAGATAAAGGTGAATTTCAGGCTCTAAAAAATGCACCGGGACATCACATGAAGTAAACCAGACAATCTTCAAAGGTACACAAACAGATCAACACAATTCCATATAGAGATGGTATGTCCCTCTTTGGGGGTCTCATCCAAAACATAACAGATGGTAACTTCTCACAGATTAAAGGCCATGGAACAAACGAAAGATACTTCCATAGTGTGAACCCATATCAATTGTAGAGAACAAAATGTAAAGGAATGCATATATACTTACAAACAGACTTGGAAATAACAGCTCATCAAAGAATGTCTGTGGTGACTTGATGGTAAAATTGTCAATCACAAAGGGTTGTGTGCATCCAGTAAACTGCAGTCCAGAAAAATGAAACGCAGCAAGGATAAAAAATGGCCAAATGGCTAAACTATTCCTCTCAACGCGTTTCGCAAAGTTAGCTTCTTCAGGAGAGTTAAAAATAGTGTATAAACAGTTTAGAGAAGCGGCCGACTTTAAAATGCCGAAATCCCGCTACGTGAACCGGAAATGACATAAAACATCATTATTTCCGCATATGTGGAACACGGATATGCGTTCCAACTACCCGGCTCCAAAAATGCCAGTGCTTCCCTATCAATGGAACGCATAATGTGGTCCAAGCCTCAATTGAGGGTTCAAATTGGGCATGTTAAGTGAAGTCAGTAAAGCTGTACCTTCCATTGAAAACGTCTCATCAATGGAAACAATAGAACTCAATGGGTGGTATATTGAGTCCAGCAATGAAACAAATTTTAAAGTCCAGCCCATATGTTGTTATAATTAATGATAACTTCAATTAGATGGTGTCTCAAATGGAGGACGTATATAGATAAATGAGTGTGTTCAATTTAAACATGGACTGACGTTACAAAGATGCAGTGCCCAGTACAGATAAAATAAAACAAAATATATATATATAAATATATGAAAAACATAAAAAAAATTTTATAAAAAATGTAAAATGCGCAAAAGTTTCTTATCAAGTGAGAATAAAAAATAAAAACAATAACTATATTCAAGATTGTTTACATATAAATAACACAAATTTAAAACAAAAACAAGCAGCATTATGGTGGATACGGTCAGACATTAAAAAGCAGACAAATCAAGGTTGATATTGAGACCTAGGGGGGAGTTCACTATCTTCCAAAGTGAGATGCGTAGTGTTCACCTCACTTCGGAAAGATTGAGATGCGCATGCTGATGTCCTGCGCGCAGGACATCAGCATGCGCATTAAAGGGATTCCCGTCTCGGAGAGAGCATAAGAGTTGCCTCACCGAGACGGGAATCCCTTTAATGCGAATGCTGATGTCCACGCGCAGGATATCAGCATGCGCATCTCAGTCTTTCCGAAGTGAGGCGAACACTATGCACCTCACTTCGGAAGATAGTGAATTCCCCCCCCAAAAGGATGTAATGTCTTAAAGTGATATATCCAGAAGGTCTCTTTTTGTCTTAATTTCGTAAATCTATCACCACCTCTGATGTTGTGTTTAATCTGTTCCAGTACAAAAAACTTAGTACCAGAAGGATCACTGTTGTGTACGTCCTTATAATGTGCCGATACAGAATGTGTCTGCAAACCTAATCTAATGTTACCGATGTGTTCATAAATCCGCTTTCCTAGGTTGTGTTTAGTTCGACTAATGTACTTCTTACAGCATGGGCAAATCAGCATGTATATCACATAGATAATCTTGCAATTATAAAACCCATTGAAGTTTTTGTTGCAGATCTCATTTTGTAACTGCTTTGACGCAATATAGGGACAACTGGAGCATTTAAAAGTGCTGCATTTAAAGGTACCAACCACACTTTTAATGGTGGATTTATTTGCAGAAACGACATTGATGTTAGTAGGTGCAATTACATTTTCAAAATTCTGACCTCTCTTATATATAAAGCGAGCTCCGTCTTGCAGCCAAAGAGGTACCTATTACAGGGTCAGATTTTGCAATATGCCAATATTTATTGATGATCTTAGATACAGTACCCACATTACTATTGAAACGAGAGACAAAGGACAAATCAAAGTGACCCTCATTTTCCACAGAAGTATTTGAACTTTTAGGCGCTAATGCTAATTCACGTGAGGTGCTATTAGCTTTTTCAAAGGCCTCAAAAAGTAAAGAAGATTGATAACCTTTTTCTACAAATCTTTCAAATAATACTTCTGAATGATGTCGAAAAGTCTTCCTCTCTTGAACAATTCCTTCTTATCCTCAGGAACTGTCCAAAGGGGATATTATCTACCCAATTTTTGTGATGACCACTACTGGCATTCAGGAAACCATTGATGTCTGTAGGTTTCCTAAAGATCTTTGTTTCTATTCTGTTATTCTCACAAAAGAGGGTGAGGTCTAAATAATTCACTTCAGTTTTACTGGATTGAGATGTAAAACGTAAATTAAAGGCGTTCGAATTTAGATGACAGATGAAGTCACTGATTAGACCCGTGTCACCGTCCCAAATGAAAAGTAGATCATCAATGTAGCGAACATATAAAACTATATTTTCAATAAAAGGACAATTCTGCCATATTTGCAGGTTTTCCCAGTGTGACATATAAATATTCGCAAAGGCAGGTGCCATCTTGCTTCCCATGGCCGTCCCAACCTTCTGCAAATAAAACTGACTATTAAACAAAAAATAATGTTTTTGTAGAATAAATTTAATGCTACTCAGTAAAAAGGCGATATGTTCCTTTTGAAAATCCACCTGTTGTTGCAAAATGTTGTTTATGGCCTGAACCCCAAGCTCATGCTGGATACAAGTATATAGACTTTCGACATCACACGTTAACCAACAGTATGTCGATTTCCATGTGATCTTAGACAATAAGTTAATTAAACTGGTACTATCCTTAAGGTGTGATCTTTGCTTGACCACAATAGGCTGCAACCTAAAATCCACGTATACCGCCAAGTTAGCAGTAAGAGAACCAACATCGGAGACTATGGGTCTACCAGGTGGGTTACTAACACTTTTATGTACCTTGGGGAGATGATAAAAAATGGGTGTATGAGGATATGCGTTGTAAAGATAGCAGAACTCTCTCTTATTAATGATACCTTCATTTTCAGCAGGGGTAAGTAGATTCCTTAAATCAGTCAAGAATCTTTTGGTAGGATCCTGACTTAATTTCAAATACACTTTAGTATCACCCAAAATTCTCATAGCTTCGGTGAGATATTCCTCCCCGTCTTGAATGACAATCCCACCTCCCTTATCAGCTTTCCTAATAATGATGTCTCTATTGGCTCTGATAGTCTTTAAGTGGATTTTTCAAAGGGGATGAGATTGTCATTCATGATCTTAAAATGCTGCTTGTCTAAATCTTTCTCAACCAATTTTTCAAAGGTACTTAAAAACTCTCCCTTTGAATTAGTTGGATAAAAATTACTTTTTACTCTTTTGTTAAAATGGTTTTGAGTTAAAATATTCTCTTGTGGATGTAACTTGTAATGTCTATTAAGAGTCAATTTGCACATTAATTTCTTAAAAGATATAAAATTCTCGAAATTATCAGATCTTGTCGCAGGAGCAAACGAAAGACCTTTATCGAGTAGAAGGATTTCATCTTGCTTTAGTGTATAACTGGACAAATTAAAAATGTTGGCTAATGTCTTGTGTGCCTGTTCCCTTCTCCTTCTTTTCGTCTGAACCCTACGGCCTGCTCGTCTTCCTCTTCGAATTCCCTCGCCCTCCTCTTTCCCTTTGGGTTGGATAATCCAAAAAATCATCCTGATGTTGAGTGGTGTTATCAACAAATGTATCATACCTTTCATTATAAGACCTTTTTTAGTCTTCTTGTAAAGATTGGGTAATTACTCCCAATTGGTGACTTAGGGGGTTTGTTACGTGATACAAAGGATGATGTATTTTGTTTGTTCTGTTGCCGACTTGTATTGTGATCTGTTTTAACAATATTTTCACCTCTAGTGTACCTAGAGTGATTAATTTTTGGGGGGAAAATTTCCCTGACTCAGTAGGGCGACGGTGGGAATTAATGCGTGGTCGCGCCCCATAGTTTTCCCATTTTCTATTGGAGGAAGGGAATCTCTTAACTCTAGGTGTCCTACTCATATATGCTTGTCTGGAGACAACACCTTTTTTATCCCTCAGAAATTTCTCTCTCTTTTTATTATAGATTTCCTTGTCAAATTTATCTATTTTTAAATTAATCTGTTCCATAACCTCAATGCAATCAGTGTTACTTTCAAAACCTTTAAGAGATTCTTGAATATTGGTTATTTTACTCCACAACTCATCAAGTTTAGAAGACCAGAACCTGATTATGATCTCCATGAGGGTTTTAGAGCAGATATTGAGTGTGTGTTCCCATTCTGCTCTAAAAGTTCCCTCTTCATCAACAAAATTAAAGGTTTTTTCCAACCTGAGCCCCTTAGGTATAATATTGCTTTTTAAATATTGTTGTAAAAGAAAAACGTCGTGCACGTGTTAGATTCAGCAAAATATGCTTTTTCAAACATGGTTAAAGTGGGAATTCTCTTTCAGCATTGAGGGGAAGGTCATTTTGAAAAGGAAAGTTATTCTCCTGTTCATTAACTGACAGATACCCTTATGTTTAGACTGTGCACAGTGTTACACACAGGTGCCACTCATGTTTACATATTATAATATCCTCACTATAAAGCATGTGTTTGTATGTCACTGAGATATGTATTACAGACTATTTGTCTTACTGAGATTAATGTCTGTTTATTTAATTTTTGACTGGATTCACTGTGCATGTATATGTGTTTATTGCTAGAATTTGTGTAAAGGGTAACAATTTCACATGCATTTTCACTGGAACCAGTTGATGTAGCATTATCTCAGCTATAATATGATTATGCATTTATCCTCACTGCAATAGTTGTCTTAAATCAATACGAGGAACAAAATGTAAATAATAAATATTCTGACTCTTCTTTACTTCTTCATGGGTATAGATGAGATAACTATAGGGAAATGTATTTCCTATAGAAGTTAAAATATACATACTCCTGCTGTCTGTCAATAATAAATCAATCTATACCTCCCTAAATATGCTTCTGATGAATTGGGCATCTGTACATCAAAGACTTAGCTGACTTGAGTAAATAATTTGCTTAATAAAATTGCAATATGCTCATAGCAAGTGGCTCATAGTCTTACCTGTAATCAATACAAGTAAGTGTATCATTATGAGTAGATTGTAAGCTCTATGGGACAGGAACCTCCAACCTCTTCTGTCAACCACAACCTGGTACTTAAAGTGAAGTATCCTTGTGATATTTTACTCGTATTGTTTAATGCATTTTTCCCATATCTGCATTATACTTGTATTGCTGAATTGTACAGCGCTGCATAAATTTGTGGAGCTTTATAAAATTATACATACAATATGCTGGGCAAAATGCTTACTCTTTCATGCGCAAAAAATAGGCTTACAAATGAAGCACTGAACACAGACATACTGTATCTCTTTGACAAACTAAAAACTATCCTCACTGTGTAATAAGCAAAGCAGAAGCAGTAGTGCTGTTATTCATCTCTCAAGCCCCTTTTTTATGGAACTAATGTAGATGATATAATTTGTATAATGTGAAAAGCAGGTGTTTGGGAAAACATTATTTTCAGCAAAGACAAAGAGATTCTCTTGTTAGGGAGAGTTTCATGGAACCAATGAGACCTGATACATCACCTTCTTAAATTTACTGAAATGACAAGTAATCTAAAGTCTTGTCCTTGTGAAGGAATGTCATATGGACGATGGTATGACTTGATCTTGATGTCACACATTTGACAAATTCTTAAACTTTATTTTACACAGTTTATAAAGTACAGTTTTAATGACTAGACTACACAATGGGTATATTTTTAAAAGTCAAAAAAAGATTATCAACCTGAGAATGCTGGTGAAATATTTTTAATAAATCGATATTGCAGTTTTGGCCGAATTACAAAAACCCGTTCCATCAAATTATTTTCTACCAAAAAATGTTTGCCTGCACCAGGCTGGCGAAAGCTTATTATTTCCTATAGGTATGGATAACGCTCTTTCTCAAAACCATCAAATTCTTTTTGGCCTTCTGTAAATCAGTGGAACTGAAAAGTACAGCAAATTGTAAAATGACATTAAAAAGTGTCAATATGCGGCAAAATGAATCAATAAGGTCAATAGGATCATGCTGAATTCCCCAAATAAGTTAAATTAGCCAGAGACGCCTCTTTTCATTCTACCGTATGATAACAGAATGCATTTGTATAAACAGAAATAAGAGTTAAAAAAATAATTTTTCTTACTTTCCCCGGTGAGTTTCAAAGCCTGGTTTCAGGTTGGAGCCAATGTTCTCTTTACTGCCCTGCTTGGGTGAGCGATTCATTGGTCCTCCTTGTTGGACTGTGTCCATTTTTCTTGGACTGTTGTTTTGTCTGATTAATGCACTTGTTTTAGCACCTGTTTGCTCTGTAATTGATTTCATGTTTTCCTGGTTTGCAGCCACGGTGGGTATGGGAGATTTTGAGGATGCTTTGATAATCTCCAGGTTTTTCATTCCTTCTGTTGTTGGGACAGAATTACCCATAATCCCATTGGTGATTTCATTTGGTGTAGTCGGATTGGTGATTCTTGGGAGATTTGCCACAGTATGTGTTTCAGAAACTGGCAAAGTGACAAATCTGCTGGACATTGAATCTGTATGTGCTGTCCATGGTCTGTCCATAATATCCAATGAATCTCCTCTTGAGCTGCCACCGCCAATGTTTAAAAGTGCTAAGATGATAGTTAACTTCATTCTGAAATGAATAATTGACTTCTTTTTCATATCTTTTATCCTTCTGCTGGTATGTATCTTGATAGCTTCTGTTTTGTTTTCAGTCCAAACTCACACTAGATCTTCCTACCCACCATCCTTCAATAAAATAAAAAAGGAAACAAGATTGTAGCCTGGATACTTTTAGTTGAGGAAACTCTGTTTCCTGTTTCTGTGGAATCCCCCAGCAACCCACAGACCTTTAGAGTTAAGGGGCACAAAAAATACTAAGGAAAGTAAAGTAAAGAATACAAGCATGGAGGCTTCAGGATATAATGTAATGACACAGGGAAATTGTAAAATAGTTTCAATGGAAATACATTGTTAGCTAAATCAGAAGAAGCAATCGTATGTCCTATTAAACGGCAGGGTGCCAAGTACAAAGGGTGGAGTCCTTAAAAAACCACAACTGAATTTGAAAAAAATACTGGTAGTTTGATACATAAGTAAAATTATTTTTTTAACACCCCTTGCTATGCTGTGGACCCTCCATTAGGGGGAAACAGTGAGTGGTGTCTTCAAATTACCATCTAGTTACCACTATCTAATAAATCTATTAAAAAAAAATGTGCAAACGTCTCATCAGTTAACAACACACAAACCCTTGGTACTTTTCCTTTATGTTACAAAAAACATAATAAATTCTAATAGGGTAGATAGGGGCCTTAGTACTGGGAATACATAAATATCTATATCTTTTTCCTTTTCTTTACTCTTTTATTGCACAATAGAGAGAGTTTTAAAGCAAAATACATTTTAGAATTGGTTAAAAAAAAGTCATCAAATTCTCAACTTTTATTTATTATCAGTGACTCGACTGTAAAGAAAAAGTTTGTCGCTCTTATTCACTAATCCTATTTATTTAGTATGGGAGGTGGAGAATGCCTAGAAATGTCATTGGCTGGCATTTTTTGTATCCCTTTGGAGGATTCCTGCAGGAATATTTTAATTTGTTTATATAGTTTTTATTAAAGCTGATTTGGTGAATAAGTGTCTGCTTTATTAGTCTGTTCAAAAGATTTTTTATCTGGTTTTGCCCAAGGAGTCGCCTGGAATCTAAGGTGTATTAATTCTTCCTTTTTTTGAGCTACATTTTGTTCATGGATCAGTTATAATATTCCTTTGCTTTTTAATTTAGTAATAAGCCATATGGAATGGGAATTACTGGTTAGCTTTGATGTTAAATTGATTCGGTTTCATTGCTTTGTTCCAGTCTGTGACTTTTTTTATGTCAGGATATTAAAGTGATAACATTTTACTAAGGTGTACCAGTTTCTGTATAAATTTGTCACTGTTAAGTTTTTTGTGCCATGCCTAAAGAAGAGACCAAAGTAGTGTGGAAATCAGCATTTACCATCTATTCCATTAGCCAATAAAAGGTATCACCCATACTCTACTTGTCTCTGCTTATATCTATGGCTAACA
>WMED01025450.1:0-11014 GCA_019650415.1 Pipa parva
TTTCATGATTGCACTATTTCAAATTATTCTAATTCGTTGACCAGCACTTGTATGTATTCATTATAACTCTGTTACTAATTAGCATATTTTTTTAACACAACCCATTGCAGGTATTAACCATTCACTTTAGTCCCTGATCTGTAGAGCATACAATCTCCTATGGTGGCACGCATGCCAGAGCCAAGCCTGTCTTCAGTACATACCGCAGACCCGATCTGACAGTTTTCAGGCCGGATCCGTGGGCTGCACTGAAGGAGCGCTCTCTCGCAGGGGAGTTCTCCTCCCCTGACGCCGGCGTGATGACATCACTCACCAGCGCCGGCACTTCGGGGGACTGGTGAGTAACGTCACCTTTTTGGTACTCCGTACCAAAGAGGTTCGCTGCCCCTGCCCTATACAATCACAGATTAGGGCTTCAATTAACTTCCTGAACTTTAGGAGGAAAGCCATGCAGATATCGTACTGAAACTCTCTGAGCCTCATTGATTAAAGTGCGAATTCACCTGACAAATTCACTTCTCTCACTTCTCTACAATTCAAGTCGCATTGCCAAAATAGTTGCAAATTCACTTCTCTCTATTGACTAAACGGAGAATACACTTGTTGAACAGGTGGACAGCAGCAAATGCTGTTGTATGCGTAATGTGGTGTATTCAGGCGGATAGAAGTAGGATGAGAAGACATGCAGAGTGAAGCGAATTGGACAAGTGAAGGGCAGTGATGTCAGTCTCACCATATCCCACTAACTGTATTCTGTGACTATTCTATTTCTATGTCACCTTGTCCCTAGGTCATGTTGTCACTTAGGGCCAGATTCACCATTCTGCGAAGTGAGCCGCGAAGCCTTCTGCTCACTTCGCTAATGGTGTTTTGCGCATGCTGATGTCCTGAGCGCGGACATCAGCATGCGCATTAAAGGGATTCCCCTCCCGGCGAGGAGACTCGAGTGCTCTCGTCGGGAGGGGAGTCCCTTTAATGCGTGTGCTGATGTCCGAGCTCAGGACATCAGCATGCGCATACTACCATTTGCAAAGTGAGGCGAAGGCTTCGCGGCTCACTTCGCAGAATGGTGAATCTGGCCCTTAGTCTCAGTCGCCAATGTCACTTTTGAATGAATAGTCACCTTACACAACACTGGAGCCCTGCCATCAACCCCCAGTTTGCCAGTCTGATGTGTTTAATTCAAACAGGTGAATTCGGAGCAGTTCACCTAGTCGCATTCGCACCTTCGCACCACTCCGAATCTTAGTCAATAGTAGAAGTACCCCTTTTTGTAGAAATAATAGCTTTGGAGTATGTGAGTTTTGGAGAGATACTGGCCTATTCTCCCAGTTAAAACATCAAGAGCCCAATCACTTATTATTGCATTTGTAAAACTAACTGGAAAATAAGAGGTTACAATTAAAGCTTCCACATCAGTAAGACTGTACTGTCTGGTTAAAATATGCATTCCTTCAGCTGTGAAGCCAGTGTAATCAGATATTGGAGCAGTCTGTCACTTCCGAGCCTAAACACACTCTTGTGATTAGGATTTATTACAAGGAAGCAATCTCCCATGTATTGTTATGTGAACCAGCTAAAGACCATAGCGGGTACGCTGTGCCAGTTTTCTAAATAGTAAGGAAGATGGCAGGATTCTCTCATGAATTATTTAAAATAGAGCAAAGCCTATAGGTCCTAGAGCCTGTATTTCAAATAGATTTCATCATTGCGGCTTGGTGAGCCCTTTCGGAATCGGCTATGGCAGTGCTTAAATGGGATCTGCATCAGGAAGAACAAACAAAACCAGAGTATTTTAAAATGATTCATTTCATGATGTCTGTACAATATGGTTTATCAGCGGGCAACAAAACAAATGGGGATATTCGCTGAAGGATTACAGAACAGGGGTAGAAAATTCGAATAACCTTATGTGGGCATTGGCAATTCTTGTGAAAGTACAAATAAAAATGTATTCATAACAATTTGGTACTTGGCGGCTGAATATCCTGAATGGGATCTCTAGATCTGTCTCTAGCACTGCCCCTGGACTGGGATGCAATATTGTAAACAACCCTGGAGGAATAAATGTATGTATGTATAATTTTATTTATAAAGCGCCACAAATGTACGTAGCGCTGTACAATTTAGCAATACAAGTACAATACAGACATGGGAAAAGTGCATTACACAATACGAGCCACAAGGATACATCACTTTAAGCACTAGGTTGTGGTTGACACAAGAGGTTGGAGGTCCCTGCCCCGTAGAGCTTACAATCTAAATCCAGCTATTTCACTGTCTCCTTGGTGGAGGTTAAAATTGCTAAAGGACAAAGGATTGGAGATCATCTTCCCTCCTTTCATGGCGTAATAATATGATTCCCATCATGCTGGAAGTGGGGCATTACTTCAATAACACATTTTACATTGCCTTCACATAATAAAACACATTGAGAAGAGACACAAATTATATATTGGATAGTATACAGCTGCAGTTATACACACTTTACATTGATATCACATAATAGAACACATTTAGCAGACACACAGCTTGTCTATTGGATACTATATGGCTGCGGTTATACACACATGCACAGCTCATTATTATAAGAGCTTCCAAGTATCCTCAAAGCCAAATTACTCCACTAGTTAATGGCAGTAGTAGCCCCAAAATTGGTTGACAGTCATACAATTTGTTCTTATTATAAAGAACCCTGAAAAAGCTTTATAGCATATCTTACATTAGAACAAAAATAATTCATACACAGTATCATAAAGGCCTCTACAATGTATGGGTCAACAGAATATTACAGAAATGGATTTAGAGAAAATCGCCAAATAATTAAATGTTATTTGGCAGGCTTACTATTCAGAAGCGAATCTTTACAGCGAGAAAGAGTTCCCTTTTGATCCTCGGCTAATTTAGCATTGTGCCTTTGAAGTGAGGTCACATCACAGCGAGAACCACTGCTATAAAACTCGCATACAGTGAGATGTGTAAAGTAGACTTTCACCCCTTATCTGGGGACAGTTTACACTTTAGGTTAAGAAGAAAATATAGAATTTAAAAAAGCTATATTTTTTATTTTCTCTGGTATAAATGACCTTCCCCCCCATGTAAAAAATCTAAGCAGTTAGCAGGTTTTATTTAAATGAAATGTATTTTCTTATTCTATCATTTGTAGGGTAGTCCCTCCACATTAAGAGCTTCATTGACTAAAGTCTGAATTCACCTGTCAAATTCACTTCGCTACAATTTGAGTCGCACCACCAAAATAGCCATGAATTCGCTTCCAACCATTGACTAAGTGGAGAATACACTTGTCAAACAGGTGGACAGTGGCAAATGCTGTTGGATGCGTAGTGTGGTGTAGTCAGTCAGATAGAAGTAGGATGAGAAGTCCTGCAGAGTTACGAGAATTTGACAAGTGAAGGGCAGTGAAATCAGTCCCCTGAGGCACAGCTGCAGGAGAACTGGACGCCGGACACGGCTGCATGATGAAGCCTGTATTTTAAACAGGCGAAACGCGTCCGGCGTCCAGTTCTCCTGCAGGTGTGCATCAGGGTCCCTGGCTCTGCCCCTGTTTGTCGGCAGTTTAAGCTATATATATACTGTATTCCGGCAATACGAATTTTTGATTTTTGCTTATAAGCATCTGTACTCTAATCACTGCACGGATTGAGCCTGCTAATACGCTGATCTTGGGACTTTGACTGCTTCTCTGACCCTGACTGGTATTATTGCACTTTATTGTTTAAATATGTCTTAATTTATTTCCTAAACCAACTCTAAGATACATATCTATATATCTTTCTATTTATATACTCAGATTTAATTACACCTATAGACCATTAATTTATTATGAATTAAATACCAGGTTTTTTCACAGCTCTCTGATTTCCACCTCTCAGTGAGGCTTTTTTAATTGTTTTTAACTATTTCTTTCCTCTTGCGTTTTTGTTTTTTGTTATTTGTATTTACCATGAAATTGTTTTCACCTTTGAGTACATTTTGAGTGCACCATATAGGTTCTTTTTTCTTTCTTTTGGTTTAACTTACAGAGTGTTCTTCACATCATTCTGCGTTCCCATGCAAAGCATTGGAGTCTGTCGCAGTAGCGAATTGGGCGAATTATGCATTCATTAGTATAGCCCCTCCAGTCAGATCCCTTAAATCACGATCATGCAGGGATCTGATTGGAGGAGCTATAATTTCAATCATCATTTAGACTTGCTCAACTGACCCGACTCAGGAAAGAAAAGTCAGGTTGACAGGGAAGATGACTGGGAGAAACGCTGTATAAAGGTACATTTTTGAAATACATATATATTTACAAAAACGTTTATTTCATTAGTACAACCTAATTTAGTATTAGAGTTTTGAGGTGACAGGTTCACTCTAATATTTCTGTCAACTGCAACACTGCTTTTCACCACTGTGGTCAGTCAGCATCCAGTCTTTTCTACAGATACCAATATAAACTAGTTGTTTTATTTGCGTAGTTTTCCACCTCTTACCTCGTCATTTAACTCCAGCTCTTTGAAAATGAAAAATATATATTGTGTAGTTTTTCAGGAAACAAGCGCATGAGCTTTAAAAAGTAAACAGCTTGGATTTATATGACAGAGCAAGCTACAACAAATGTAACAATCTTAAAATACTAAATATACTCATGCCCTGGGTAAAGATTTTTCCCAAGAGCAGATAATGGCGGTTTACAATGAACTCAGGAGGTGATAGCGGCAAAAGAAAAAAACTAAAAAGACTAAATTAGAGCAATATATCATAAAAAATAAAAAAAGAATTGTTTTGGGATATATAATGGAAAATCAATATTAGTATGGGCTTTACATTCCCTTTCATAGATGCAATTGCTTACGTTGTTATTGCAAAGATTTAGGCCCTTATTCACCAATGTGCGAAGTGAGCCGCGTAGTGTTCGACTCACTTCGCACATTGTGTTATGTGCATTAAAGGGATTCCCCTCCCGGCGAGGATACTCGAGTGCTCTCGCCGGGAGGGGAATCCCTTTAATGCGCGTGCTGATGTCCGCGCACAGGACATCAGCACGCGCATAACCCAATGTGCGAAGTGAGTCGAACACTACGCGGCTCACTTCACACATTGGTGAATAAGGGCCTTAGTTTTATTTTAGATTTCGTTTCTATTTATCCAGGCAAAGCCTTAAGCTGGCATTAAACTGAATACAAAAAAATGAAATCGTCACAATATAAAGAACTACACAAAATGATTGTCTCCCAAAACAAGCTGTTTAAAGGACCAGTAGTCAGTATACAGTTTTCTTACAATAATTTGTGACAATTCGCTCCATTGCTGTGACAGTACGCAAAACAGTGAATAAGTACAACTGATTTGATTAAGCTATGGGCAAATTAACATCAATCGGGGGAAAATTAATTTTCCATACAAATGAACTCTTTGATAAATATGCCCCGGCCTCCCCATAGTGTCTGTGGATTTTGTGGACTTTTATTTTTAAGTGACCTACAAAGGTTGCATCTATGTAGTCTATAGAAATAAAAAAAATAGATAATGCACGTCATGAACAACAAAGCACAGAACAATTAAAGGGGAACTAAAGGCAGAAATGAAATGAATGTATTATAAAATATACCCGGCTCTAGCTGGAAAGATCTAACTGTCAAGGAGAATGGAGCAGCTCTTCTGAAGAACAAAGGCAGCTTTGTAGCGATTGGTACAGCTATGACGTCATCGTCAACGTCATCACGCCTGCTCCAGACATGCGCTGTGATGATTTCACTGCTCAGAATTCACCCAATGCTTAGTTGATTTAGCAGCTCAAAAGGGTTTAAACATCAACACGCTCATTGCAGAGCTAATGAGAACGCTCCCCTCTTGGGGAAAAAAAGAAAACATCAGCGGAGCTTTGCGCTGGCTCCTGTATCACTCAAAACGCTGTGAAGTGTGCCTCGTTGCAGTGAAATGACAGCACAGTTCAAGCTGTGACTACAACAGTTCAACTTACTATACGTTATTTTTTTTAATATATCTTTTTCTTTTTACCGTTAGTTCTCCTTTAATCGTTTATTTATTTATTTTTTTGTTGATTAAGAAGCAGAAGGATTTTGTTTCATTTCTGTCGCTGTTTGTGGCCTTACGCAGATCAATGTATCAACTAAGGCTTCAGGCACAAAAGTAATTACATTTGCTCAGCAAGGATGCACTCCGCCTGAAAACGTATGCATTAAATTAACAGCTTTATAAACACCACAATGCAGCTTACTATTAATTAGCCTGGATATGGTTTTTAAGATGCTGAAATGCAGCTATTTTTTTTTTTTTTTTGAACGAACACATTAACGAATTTCAGGAGTTCCTGAGAAGGACAGGGATTGTTCTGAGATATGAAACCTAATGATGCATATTGTCTTAGAATACCGCTATCCACATCACAAAAAAATGAATTCCATGTGGATGTTCCCTTTAATCTGCCATGCATAACAGTGTCAAATATGAAAAAAAAAAAACCTTAAACCAGGGATGGCGAACCTATGGCACGCAGAGCCCTCTCTGTTGGCACGCGAGCCGTCGATCTGACAGTTTTCAGGCCAGATCCGTGGCCTGCACTGAAGAAACGCACACGAGCAAGGGAGTTCTCCTCCCCCGACGCTGGGGTGATGATGTCACTCACCAGCGCCAGCACTTCGGGGCACTCCGTGCCAAAAAGATTCGCCACCCCTGCCTTAAATTAATGTATGGAGTATTACTCCCATATCTTCTTTAGTTGCTATAGAAATCACAGTTATGGATATGTTGGGACCTATGAGATGTACCTCACGAGATGATGTTTTCCTTTCATAATATGAAACCATGTGACCAGGGATGGAGTAGAGATTTATATATACAAAATATATGAACACTAAGAGGGTTATTGACTAAAGTCTGAAATGACGCGTAAAAGTGTGATTTCGCCACTTTCCTATATTCAGCAAACTCTGGAATGGGGCGACTTTGCCAGTTAACGACGGTCGCACACTACACAATAGACTGCTACTGACACAGTTGCGAATACTCCATGGGAATACTGACGCGGACATGAATTCGCTATGGAAATCTGCAGTTTAGTGAATAAGAAGTAGAAAATCAGGGCATAACCACCCGAAGCAATGAGAATTTACTCCGACAGTCGCATTCTCACTTTCAATAACCACCAAAGTTCGCGTTGTGGAGCTGGTCAATCACTAAAGGCCTATCTTTATGTTACTCTCACGGGGGGACAAGTTAGTTGTTAGAACTTCCTAGGGTGGTCTTCATTTGATATTAGCTTACTAATATTGCAGAAACAGTCAAGGATTACTACTCGAGCTGACTCAGATTGTGCTTGGCACAACTGGGAATACCGATGGTTTAATGGCATGGAAGACCAGAGGGCTTCTGGTGCAATTTGTTTTACTGCAGAAGGCGTGGCTACATGGAATGGATCAATCAAGGCATTGTGGGGGTGTATTTGGGTGAGTCCATGGCATATTTGGTTGGAATTATGGTGGAATTGGCAGCATTAATTGTGAAGGAAGGGGCAGTGCTTCTGTCTAATAAAACCATAAAGTGAACCATGAATTTTACGTTATTTCTTAGGCAGAAATTTGCACATTCCCCAATTCAAACATTAAAAAATTAAATGACTTCAGTTAGAAAAAACAAAGATATTTCTATAACAGCATCCCTTTAACCTTGGCTCATGACATTGCTTTAAGTATAACTGGGGGGGTGGGTTAATTCATTATAGAGAGGGGTGGGTACAATATAAAAGTAAATCATGCTCCCTTGCTAAAACTGCTTTTTCTTAGTCTTTGATAGAATTTTCCCCGGGGCGCTTCGCTGGTACAACCTGTCATGATAACTACTTCCTTTAAAAGCCCATAGTAGGAAAAGAGCATAAATAAAATAATTTTTTTCCTACAGTTTTTAGAAACCTTTCTTCAATCAAATAAAAAAACGTTCCTCTCTGGGCTTTCTTTGAGCCTACAGTTTTATCATATCTTTTATGGATACGCTCACTATAATATCAATGCAAAGGTGGATCCCATCAGCACTTTGGCCCTCAGCTCAGACTTGTAAAAATCGATATTTTATTGAATGCTTTTCCGTACAGCCGAGATGAACAAACAGCCAAGGGGGTTAGCGCTGACAAGTAAACGGTCTGACATATTTCGCACCAAGTCTGTTCGTAATAACTCAAACTGAAATGTCAAAAAAAAAAAAAAAAAAAAATGGAATATTTGTTTCTAACAAAATCCAGTTTTTTTTTTTTTGCTGTTATACTTCTGTTTTATTTTTCAGTAAACTGGACTTTTCTAATACGTTTAAAAATCTTTAAATAAATTCATAGCGAGGTTTACTTGCAGTAACATTCAGACCAAGAGTTCTCAACCTTTTTGAGACCGCAACCCCCGGCGCTGACGTCACGTCCTGACGTTCAGGCCCAATGTCATCACGTACGCACGTCATGTGATGACATTCTGGGCCAATGTCACCACACAGGAACCCTTATAAAAAGGACCTGCGAGCGCTTCCGGGCTCCCAGGCGGTTTTCAACCCCTGTGAGATAGTCATGCGGCCCCCACCGGGGTGGTGTCGTGGAGTGGAAATATGACTACCTCTTCCGTATCGGGCTCCTAATCAGTAGTATTGATTATTTACGAGCGCTCGTAGAGAGAGGCCTGACTTAAAGGAATAACACACACACACACGGAGTCTGTCTGTTATCTCTATGAAAGCCTTTCTGGAGTTTAATGGGTCGTATTCGTTACCAAGATTTATAACCAAGTTTGTTAACTCAAAAGTATCTGAACATATAGAAACGAAACAAGACGTTGATTGGCTAAGCAGATTAAACATACTTGTTGTGAGAACGAATAGTGATTGTTTTGGGAACACTGGGGTCCGCAGTCTCTCAAGTAACATTAAAATATGCGCAGACCACTGTCTCCAAGGGAGGTAAATTCCTTAGAAATAGAAAGGTTAACTGTTTGCTATCTATCTCTACGCAGAAGAAAACATTGCTTAAATGCTAAGGTTATATTGCTTGAGTAAAATCATAGGTCTACGGTTAGGCCTTAAAGGTATACGCTCATTATGAGCCTAAAGTCCATAGTAAGCTATGAAGCAAATATATATAAGTCCATATAGATATTGGATAAATATAAGGTCCATAGATATGTCCATTGAGTAAACATATAAGGTCCATAAATATGTCCATCACAGTCGCGACCCACAGGTTGAGAACCACTGATTTAGAGGAACATGGCAGAGTGAAGGAAGGATATTTTTTTATTATATTCATTCATTTACTTATATTACAGGTTTTGTAACTTTTTTTATTCTGTAACTATGAGTAATCAATGAAATCAGGCACGTTTAAAAACTATCACCTTGACGTACACTTGAAAAAGAGCATTACGGTTTGAACATGTCGGGGGTGTGAAATTTACTAAAATCGAAAAGGTAGTTTCGATCGAAAAAACAAAAAACGATTGAGACAATTCGATCAAATAAAGTCGAAAATGTCGTTTTCAGTAAATTTCACCAGTTGTGTAAATTAAGTTTTTTTTGCAGTTATTTTTGCCTTTTATAGAGAATAGCATGAGTCGCTCTCTAAATTCAAGAGGGGGTTATTCACTAAAGTCCACATAGGTGTGAATTCGCCAGCTAAAGATAGTTGCAATAGGCTGCTACTGTCACAGTCGCATCTTTATAATGAGAATATTGTCACAGTTGCTACTTTACTATGGAAAATTGTCGCAGTCACAACTTTAAAAATTTGTCGCGGTCACGATTTTACAATGGAAAAATTGTTGCGGATGCAGATTTGCTATTGCAATACGATATTTGAGAAGTCGACAGTCGAATTCGCACCTTAGTGAAAATAATTCCCCAGTCTCTACCTGAAATCTTTATTTAGGGAAAACAGAGTATGATAAATAAATATTGTAACACTATTTAGAACAAACTTCTTGCGCTTACATCCACATACACTCCTGGGATGTACACCGGAATCCCAAAATCAAGAGCGCTTAGAGAAATTCTGCTCAGCATCTGAGACAAAACCAGCCTAAGTGCTTCTCACTTCAGGGGTACCACAATCTCCAGACCTAGCAAACTTCCAACATAAGCCCTGCCACTGAGACGCTGCGCTAGGTGACTGACCTTCCATTCAAGACACCTGGACACACTACACCTACCGCATTCCTTGTTGGGGAAGCTGCCCTTCTGTAGCTAGGCATAACTATCACTTCGGCAGTGATTTTTACTGGGCTCTGCTTACTTAATCTGCTTTACAGGCACCTTCCACCATTCAAATGAAGGCCAGTGAGCCAAAGACCAACTTCCCTCCAAAAGCAGCTAGGTTATATCTGCATGTACATGCATATTATTACATTATCATATTGCTGTATTTATATTTATATCCATATATTGAATTATTTATTTATTTTCCAATTACCTGTATTGATTTCTGTATTATGGTCGCATCACTAATCTCACTTGATATACATTGTATTTCTAGTGACAACAATAAAATCTATTCTATTCTATTCTATATTACTTCTGGGATCCCTCCCAGTATTACATATTCACATTTCAGTACTTCATGGATATAATTCTCAAATACAATATCTCATATGTTCCAATAGATGGAGCTATTACTACAGAACTTTATACACAACACATTTCTATGGCTATATCTCTAGCCTAACATATTACTTGCAATTAAATTTATTCTCTGTATATTTAATTTACTATTAATAAAATACTTTCACTATCCTACAATGTAAATGGTAGAGATGCAAATGAATCTTAATTTTTGGATTTAGTCAAATACCTAATATTTCAAAAAAGGCTCTAAATTTTGCATATATCTTTTTGTTTCCTATTTAAAGAGAGAGTATATGAAAATAAATAGACTGAAATATGAACTGGAGTTACCTAACCTACCTCCAGTTATCCAGTACCCATAACTTGTAATGTTCATACACTGAAGGATCAGAATAAT
>WMED01025452.1:0-11014 GCA_019650415.1 Pipa parva
GTTTTTATTTACGATTTACACAACGTGCCAACTTTTCTGATTTTGGGGTTTGTAACTTACAACTATTAATACTCCTAAATTCACTGGATTCTAACACCTTCCAACAACCAAGTCAATGTCTGGTTATTGCGAACAATGGAAATTAAATTGTGATGTAGAAAAACAGTACATACAGCAACACTGGTTGCAACAGGGAACTGTAAAAAGCGGCACAGCCTGATTCCTACTGAGCATTTACAAAGGATTGGAAAGGATTTTTTTACTGCTGTGTCTATCATAAATAAACTGAAAAGAACAAATTATAAAAATCATTGTTCGGATAAATATTCTAATAATAGTGTGGATTCACACAGTGGTTCTCTGCGGCATTCTCACCTCCCTATATGCTCTGGTTGATAGTACCTCATGGATCCTGGATCAATCCATGTCTCATAATTCCTTTTTAGATGTTCTAGTTTTGTGGGGGGGGGGGGTTATTCTCTAAAGTCCGAATTCGACTGTCAAATTTTCAAACAGCGGATTCCCAAAGCAAATTTGCGACTGCGGCAATTCTCCCATCGTAAAGTCGCGACTGTGACAATTTTTAAAGTTGCTACAACAATATTTCCATAGCAAAGTTGCAACTGCGACAACATTCCCATTATAAAGACATGACTGCGACAGTAGCAGTCTATTGCAACTGTCTTTAGCTGGTGAATTCATACATTTACACGACAATTCGGACTTTAGAGAATAATCAGTGTTTGCAATGTGTCTGCATTTAGATGATTCTGTCAAGATAAAAATCCTGTATCAGAAGATTCTAATGTGGGTGCCAATCCCAATATGTGACTACATTTGACTTGCATGCAACTACATAAAATATATGGAAATGTCATTCTTAGTTTAACTCATCCCATTAAAGCAAAGTTGTGGGTCACTAAATCTCCTAGCATAACTCAATCAGACTGTACAGTGTGCATGTACCTTTGCAACTGTCATAAGATACAATGCTTGCAACTGTACCACTACACGCAGCTACTTTTGCAGTACTATCAGATAGATCCCCATCACCTGAAAACCTTCTAAGGTTTAATACTTTTCTAATATAATTTATTTGCCCACAAACAAGATTATCCATGGGAAATCAATGATAATTAACTCTGGACATTTGCTTAGGGTGACCAAGGCCAAAGAGGTATTCGTGGATTAACAGGACCTCCTGGACCTGCCGGACCGTCAGGACCAAAGGTAATTCACTACTTTTTTTCCCCAAGGCATATTTAAAATGTTTACTGTCATCAAGTAAAGCACCTGTGAGTAAAACTATGATCACTGAGCAACCAACAGGCCCAGTTATACCAGGCCTGAAAGTTTGGTTTTGATCCAAAAGAGGTAGGGTTTAACCAGATGGAGGGGAGCAAAAAACAATTGTTTTAATAGTAATTGGCATGACCAGTATTCCCAAATATATGACTGTATTACCCCTGATTATTAATTTGAACTTCTGTTTTACATATTTAGGGTGAACTCGGTGCAGCAGGACGTCTTGGATTGCCGGGTCTTCCTGGCCGCGCAATTGTTGGCCCAAAGGTAACAGCAACACTTCTGGAACACTTTTATATTTCATAGCAACTCTTCTTTTTACCTTCATGTTATAGTGAAACATTTGGGTTTTACATACATTACACAATGCACCAAAACAATGATATTAGTTGGGTATGTAGCAAATGAAAGATGGTTTGCATTTAGAAAAGAAAAAAAAAACACAACACAATAAATAACAGAAATTTAACATCACAGACAACAGTTTTACTGTTTTACTTTTATTTACATTGTTCTTTTCAAGTACTGCGTCGGTATAGCAACAATAGCATAATAAATGGGGATTTCTAGTGTTACTGGTCCTTGAACACAACACAGCAAGAAATACTGTTATCATTCCCAGTACAACTGTAAGCCAAGCTTTTAAAATTGTGCTTTCTTTCAAGTCTTTTTGGTCCTTCATTCAAATGTCGTCAGGCTTAAATACCATTTGTTTTGTTCAGCCTCATTTCAGTCTATGAAAAAACAATGAATCTAGCTGGAGACAGTTTTGCCAAGGTTGGATTTGACTGACTTCTCTTCCTAGATATATATGATCTTAGCATGATCTTTTATCATTTCATTAGCTTCTCTTACTTCTACAGACAACATTTCTCCTTAGCTCCCCTGGTTCAGTGTTTGTATGTTAGGAATAAAAATATGATCAATACACTATATGATTTAGATATGACATTGCTGTGTTTGTGCCATTCTCTCATGTCCCTAAGAAGTAACTAAATGTCAAGTCTTTCATAGGGAGACAGTGGCCCACCGGGACCTCCGGGTTTAATAGGAGAACCAGGAACTGGCATTGTTGGTCCAAAGGTAATTAGGCACTTCATTAATCATATTGCATTGCTTTCCAAGGTTTAAGGACAAATCAACTCTGTGAACTATAACCCATTTCAACATAATTTTTGTATAATATAAATATATATGAAAATATATATATATATATATATATATATATATATATAAATTCTCCAAGAACTGCATTCAACCTTGCCTTGTTGTGCTTACCTAAGAATTGGATTTGATTGCCACTGTAAATATTAAACATATTATTACCAATAAATAACAAAATTTACTTTTCAAGCACAAATATGGGACAAAATATGAATATTTGTAATGCTCTTGGTAGCTCAAAAATCATTTTACATGCATTAACTAGCAATAGAGAAGCAGCTGGTATGGTGGAGCAGGTAAATGCTTGGAGGATCTTGGCCAGGCTGTTATATAGATGTTTTTAACCAGTTGTCACATGGGAAAAAATGAATGTGGCAAACCACATAAATTGCCAGAAATCAACTATTGTTTGTTTTCAATGCAGTCTGGTGAGCTGGTCAGCACAGAGCCTGATAATGTGTACAAAGTCAGAATATTGTACTGTGTCAAAATGTGTATTAAAAAAAAATAGATAATTTAAAAGATATTGGAATGATAAATTTCCTTTAAAGAGATTAGGGGATGACTAGCCTAGGAAATAATCTAACAATTTTGGGGTCTGGAGCAACTCTTTATTGTTTGGACAGTTTGTTTTCTTCCTTAGGATCAATATGTAGAGGACTTTGCTAATACTGATCATAATGAAAGTGTCTTCAAATAATTTTACAATGTTACCATGTTAACTTAACTACTGAGGGGATAATTCACCATTGAGCGAAGTGAGCTCCGAATCCTTCGGCTCACTTTGCACATGGTGTTATGCGCTCTCTGATGTCCGCGTGCAGGACATCAACGAGCGCATAACAGTCTGTCCGAAGTGAGCCAAAGGATTCAGAGCTCACTTCACTCAATGGTGAATTATCCCCTAAGTCAGTAGAAATATTTCAAATCTATTTTACTTTCAATAGGGTGACAGAGGGAGCCCAGGCCCGCCAGGACCATTTGGACAAAAGGGAGATGGATACCCAGGTCTGCCTGTAAGTAGAGATCATCCTTCATTATAATAAACTACAGTACATTTGATTAATTCGACCATTTTTGTTCCTTGGATTATTAAATATGGGTGGAAAATGAGATATTTCCATATTTCATTATTTATTCCACAACAAAACCCTTTTTCAATATATTGTGATCATTTTTTTTTTTTTTTTTCATGGTCTGCTATTGCCTGCGTGATTATTTTATTATACTGTTATCTTGTTAGAATGTTTCGCCCAGGGCAACATTTTTAGAACACTTTATGAATGTTGCAGTCAGGTCTGGGGTATAAAAATCAAGCCTTTCGGGTTTCAATCTAATACTGTGCTCATAGCCTATAAAAAAGATACAAAGTTATTGGAGTCAAACATGTAGGAGTTACAAAACCTGTAAGTCCAAAGAAAGTGACATACTCTAAGATTAATACCAAAAGAATCATAAGTCACACTGGCACAATACAGAGCAGCAGAACCTCTCATTGTGCTGCTGCAGTCTACCACCTGTTTAAAAGCACTTCCTGAACAGGTGCATTCTGTCCAATCCCTGGGGGACTTACAGATATGGGAGCCGCAGAGTGAAATGGCTTATGGAAATACCTGCAAGTAGATAAATGGAAAAACTGCAGCAGCACAATTAAGGCTGCCATCAAGCACTGTTTCAGTTTAAATTGGCTTCGGTGCTTTAAAAGCTCGAGGCCCTGGTTGCAGTCCCAGTTACCAGCGTAAACTATCCCATAAGAACAGTAACTGGCCCAAAAGGTTGCCGGCGTAAATGGTAACAGCAAACCTACCGAGTTTCATTATATTGTTGAGTTATTATAATAAATTATATTATAATTGATATATAACTTACAATACAGCACTGTTAACATTAACTTTTGACTCCATCCAAAAATTTATTTCATACTATTTATGGATGATACTATAACTAAAATTAAACATTGATTGTAAAGTTAATGCATGAAACAAATGGAGATTTAAAGGAATACAAACATTTATTGTATAACTAAGTCTCCCCTTTAAAACGTTAGATTACACATTCATCATTTCTGGAATAATACTTATTTTGATTTAATAAAGGGAATGCCAGGACTTCCTGGACCTCCTGGTGAGCCTGGACCTGAAGGATTTGGATTACCTGGGCCAAAGGTAGTATTAGTAATATCCATAACTGATTTGCATGAATCTTGGTTTGAGTTTGAATATGAATGAAAAACAACGCTACCCATTGTTCATCCAAATATATATAATTATGAGATGTATGTATGTATGTAGAATTTTATTTATAAAGTACCACAAATTCACGCAATGCTGTACAATTCCGCAACACAAACATAAGACGGACATGGGAAAGTACATTACACAATACAAGTGATGTACTTATATTTTAAGAAGAAATTGTTAATGAAGGATACAATACAATATTTACAAGAAAAAAAATCAGTGCTAGTGATCCATAAGGTAGGATTTTAGTTTAGTTTTAAAAGTGCAGAGAAAATGTTCCTGGTGAAGATAAAAATGATAAACAATGATCAGTTCATCTTTTCTGCCCATGTTTCTTATTAAAGGGAAACTATAGTCAGAATACATTTACATATGCAGTATTATATCTTAGTGAGCAGTGTTTCTCCCCAGTAGTTGTTTCATGTGACACAGAATGATTGAGTAGGCAGCATTGATAAACTCCTGCGCCAGGAAATGTGTGTGTGATGTGTATTGGCCAGTTTTCCATGAATAGATACCCTCCCCCCAGACTTTTTTTTCCCTACTTACTACTTAACTCCTGCGCACAAGTAAGCTTTTCAAAGTCGGATCCTCTGTAATCTCCTGTAAACAAGCTTAATCTATGAGGCCAAAAGGTCGGTACACTGCTTAACCAAGAGCAATCAGGCATCTTTTTCTTCTCATGTTGCCTGACTTGGAGAACAGAAAGAGGAGGGGGAGAGGGGGAGGAAAATGTCAGCTCTCAGGAAAACTAATTAAGGAAAGCAAATGGCATGTATTATTTCTTCCCTAAATGTTTCTTTTTAATTATTTGTGTCAGCAATTGGCTTAGCATAAAGGAGTTTTATATGTATGTGTGCAGTTATATCAGCACACATACATGCCCCTTTAATCGCTCAAGCCAACTATACATTGGCCACTATTCTGTGCATAAATGGCAGTCTTCAAAGGGAAGGAGCAAATGGCACAAAACTGTGACGTAAAGCTGAAACATACCTTTTATATGAACTTTAAAAATCAAAGAAAAAAGTTGAAAGGACAAACATAAGTTTCACAATTCATTCAATAGCAACTTTATTCACAAACTAAAACAAAACAAACATTTTAAAGGCACAAATACTCTACTCACTTTAGACAAAGAATGAGAAGGAGAGTAAAATTAGCCAATAACTTTAGGAATTATAAAAATATTTTTATTGTAATGACCAATGCCTATACCTAGGTTAGAGATTCACAAACTCTGCTCACTAAGGCCTCATATTTTAATTGTGGTGAACACTTAATGATATTTATAAAAGCCAAAACATTTTTGGACCTGTCACTGCTGGTGAAACCTCAGCAATGTATCGATATTGCCATTTATCAAGCCATTCTATCCCCATTGAGTTTTTCCTGTAATATCCCACAGTAAGATTAGTTTTCCCATTAAAAAAGAAAGTCCGTATCAATCTTTTTTCAATATCAGCAATTTTTTTCTAGTCCTATATAAATCAACAGAATGAAAACATTTAGCGAATTGAAAAATAGCATTGAATAGCGCAGATAAACAGCAAAACGAATCATAACGTTTGAAATACCCTAAATACCCTCTTCCAATATACACATTGCTACCTAAATTACAGATGGTTGCAGGTTTCATGGCATTGGTTGAAGAGCAAAATTGCTGCCAAATCTAATATGCCCAGCTCATGCCCAATGTTGCCAAAAGAGCACCCAGTAATTTTGTAAAAAGATGCTGTGGCTGTGTCCCAATGGACTGCAGTGCTACACACACTCCTTAGGTGTCCTGCCCAGACACATAAATCATTCATTCCTTAAATCTCTAAATTACAAGGAAAAAGCCAAAGTGTTGCTTTTAGCTACTTTTATTAACACATTACATGTTTTGAGCTAAAATGCCCTTTATCAAATGTGCTACATATCAGTAAAATAAAGTATTTAAAGGCACAGATATCCTATCCCTTTACCAATCAACCAATCACAATTGTCCATTAATTAATGGGTATTTTCAACGTCCATCAAATTAAAGAGGACTGCCCATTTTGAGTAAATGGGCCTCCTCTTTCTTGTGAGACGCAGTTTCTCAAGTACATCGAGATCTGCCTTTCCAGGCCTACATAAAAGATATTTTGATAAATAGGGTTCTTACCCTCTCTTTTCATGCATGCGGAACAACTGACACACACAACATCATTATATCATACAATGCAATTTACACAGTTCTGTAGGCTAATATAGTAGGTTATATATAATATATATAAAGTATATAATACACAGAAGGTGCCATTTTACCCTTTGTTACAGTTACATCAGACAGCTCATTCAGTATCTGTAAAAGAAAGGAAAAAGTTTCTAATTAGAATAAAATTACAAAATTTATAAAAAAAACTATTTTTACAGTCCAACTTTCATTCAACCTATGAGGGTACAAACAATTAAGTTTTTTAATCCATATTGCTTCTCTCTGGGAAAACTTTCTTTCTTTATCACATCCTCTTGGGCTTCTATACACAACCTCTAACACTTGCCGCTTTAATTGTGTAACATGGCAATGCATGTTTTTCTTTATGTTCTTTTACTCTTTCTTTTATGGCTCTTTGTCCCACTTAGCCTTTACCACACTGGCGTTTTATTACATAAATCACATTGGTTGAATTACATGTGGCATATCCTGATCATTTAATCTTCATACCATGAGTTGGTATACAGTATCCGTGTGAATTATAGACTGGCAACAGACACATTCTAAGCAAAGTAAAGTTCCTCTTTTCTTATTACCTTTGAAGAGGTTACCACTTCCCTCTTAGACCATATACCAGTTACTCTACAAGTCTATAGTCAATAGTAGCACCACTAAATCATATGACAGACATTCCAATAAAACACAGGGCACTCGGAGCCCACAAAAGTTTGTACATTTATAATTTATTTCCTAAAAAAAATATTATACTACTCATTACATTATATTATGATTTAGCATTCAGCTTAATTCTTAATAAAAAAAGGTCATGTAAATCATTATAGTACAAAATATATATCATTCTGCCATATCTATAGTCTGATTTTGCTTCTGCTGCCATCGTATAATTTTCTGGTTTACTTTCATATACCATGTTCTGATATGCTGGTTAGTTGTGCATATATATAAATATAATTACAGAGCTGTGTTAAATAGTATTCCCCTCTTACTCATTCTTTTAGTTTATTATCTTTGTCCCACTACCATTAGTGAGAATAGATAAATACCGTAAGTAAAATCCTAAAATATTTTTGTTGTAATATACAATTATAGCAACATAATGGCTAAAAAGGTTAAGCAATCATGTCACATTTACCTTACATTTATCCAGGAGCTAGCCAAGAAGGGCTCCAGGTAACCCAAAAAAACTCATGTAGTACAGATAAATCCAGGCCGCTCGCCATAATCTTTCAAAGGGAAACCCCATTTTATAGTGAAGCAAGTATACACAACATCTCGGGGGGGGAGGGAACGACCTCCCTTCATCAGGTGTGCATAATGGTTGAACATGTCCATTATCAGAAGGAGAAAATCGTTGTTACAATGATTTAATTTCAGCCCTCAGGAACTTTATGGTACCATATGAATGTGCTACAATTAAAAAAGTGTATCTAGTTTAGGAGAAAGGTAATGAGTTTTACAATATGACACTTGCATAACTTCATATCTTATCTTAACCATCCATATTTATGTATTAAATAAATTTATAGGGCGATCAAGGTGTTAGAGGACCTACAGGTCTTCCTGGCCCTCCAGGAGAAGGTTTATTAGGACCAAAGGTAAGTACTCAGAACATATTCTTGTTTGGGATAATGAGAATGTATTTCTGTTCATCTAACCCAAACGAAGATGTAATTTAACTACACATAAGTAAAGATATGCATATGCCACAGGATATAAAACATTGAAATAATACTATTATGTATTACAGGGTAATCCAGGAAAGCCAGGCATACCTGGTCCACATGGTCCACAAGGTGAAGGTATTCAAGGACCAAAGGTAAGAGGGACAGAGATAACTTTTGTTCATTTTATGAGAAAATTATTTATGTACGATGCCAGTTTATTGCGTAGGTACAGTACTTGTCATGGATTCACTGCACCAGAAAAAAATAGGATTATATATTAATATATAAATTAGAAATAGCTGAAAAGTTTATTGGAAACTAAAGGTACAATATTACCAGTAGGAAAAGGTTTTATGGCTTTAAAATTATATACTGTTTAGTAAATAGGATTAGAATGGAAAAAAATATGTACTTTGAATTTTTATCAAACAACAGGATTGAGTAGAGACCATATAGGGCATTTGGCCCCATCATCTTCTACTAAAATTGTTATTTATAGCTATGTATATAGCAATCAAATACAATGCCAATTCTAACTCATCTGTTCTCCTTGATGTATAATTATTTTCCCCAACACCTGCCTTAATAGAATTAATTACTTGAGGATATCATTAAAGTAACTGTAGCAAATTAATATGAAAATAAGGAATTTATAAACTGTGTACAATCAATAAATATGTTTTGTATTGCTACTCACAACATTCATCATTTCTGTCTTCTCTGTGAAATGTCTAAATTTAAACTTTTTTATCTATAGGGAGAACAAGGACATCAAGGCTTACCAGGTCCACGTGGACCACCTGGGGAAGGACTTTTAGGACCAAAGGTTAAGACAGTTTTAAATCTCATAAACAAAAAGTTCGAGAATTTGGGGTTTAATTGTCAAACTAAAACTACAGTACTGTGCATTTAAAATATTTTAGTTCCTTTTAAGTATTCTCAATTAGGTTGCATAAAAGGCCATAATGTATTCATCATACTTTATAAGAATGAATGTGATCCCTCTGAAAAATCAGTTGGAAGTAATATGTGATATCAGTTGTTGTTATAAACAGTTATTATAAAAATTGTGTTCTGCGATCAAGTTCACTTTGTTTAAGAGATGATAAATAATGTATGAATTATTAGCATTTATATTTTTATTACCATTATAGTTACTATGATTAATCTTCTATTTATGTTCATTTCCAAGAAGTGATTATTCACATTAAATATCTTTTAGGGAGACCGTGGTGCATTAGGAGAAAGAGGAAGAAAAGGAGATAAAGGTGACACTGGAGAATCTGGTGTTCCTGGAGATCCTGTAAGAACTTATTTTCATATACATTAAATCCTTAATAAAACTGCAAATAACAACAACAAAATTAATTTCTGCCATACATGCTTAAACATTTATAAGTTGTAAAGACAATTGCAAAGACTTGACCTAGAGCCCCCATTCTTTTAAATTCATGTTAAAACATTCTGATCTTATTTAAAGGTAGAACTGTTTGTGATAAAAAGCACAGAATTCAGTTGTTAATAGAAAAATTATCAATAACTTTATGTATAACTTCTTTTGTACAGGGGAGACCAGGCACTAAGGGCGAAGTTGGATTAACGGTATTGTTATCCATTTTAATATTCATTTCAAGGCATGCAGTGATATTATTATTCTCTATTTAAAGGCATTGTAATTACTCCATAAATATGTAGAGAAAATAAAAATTGAAAATGTCCTTATTCTTTGACAATTCCCCTAGAGAGAAGATATAATTAAACTGATTAAAGAAATCTGTGGTAAGTATCTTCTTTCTGTAGTATACACCGAGTAAATGAAAATGCCGATGTTACTTCATTTCAGTGGATTCTGAAGTGCTGATGTAATCTGAATGCTTATAAACATAATTATGGGGAATATTTACTAAAACCAATTTGACCATATCAATTGATTTCACCCCATTTCGCTGTCAATTTCTGTTTTTCTGTACTTTTCGATTTCCCTGATTTACCAAGGATCGATACAAATGTTTCCCCATCAAAATAAATTATCAGTTAAATATCTATCTGTTAACAGGGGCACACTTTGCAATGCTTTTCTAGGAGGGTCCATTCCATTATAGATCAATATCAATATTACTTTTCGAATGAAAATATTTTGGACTTAGGCTAAATGACAGGACCATCTACATAGGGAATAATGGATTTTTGCCATCCTAAGTGTGGAGAATTCTTTTGGATAAGAAAAATGTTTTTGAACAGCTTAGTAAATGGGAGAAAACAGTGATGTTGTTAAATATAGGTCATTTCTCCTGCATTTACTAGTCAAAAAGCCTGTTCGAGTTTAGTAAATGTGCCCCTTATTAACTGTCACTACCCCCTCTCTCTTTCTCTCTCTCTATATATATATATATATTGTAGGCAGGTCTATGGAATAATTACAGATGGAGTGTACGTGC
>WMED01025453.1:0-11014 GCA_019650415.1 Pipa parva
CATCAGCAGCACCCAGTGGCACGCACTTAATAACAGCAAGTCAAGGCTCCACTACCTCTGTAGAAGGGAGTTGTTTATTCATCCCATCCACAACCAGTCCAGAGGCTTCTACTCCTCGCCACTCATTTCGCCAGCAGTCCTTCACCGAGGTGATATTAAGGAGACAGCAGTATGCATCAAGCCATCCTAAGTTGCAGAAGCTGAACGTGTTCCTGTCCAAGTTGTTGGTACTGCAGTCCCTCCCATTCAAAGTGGTGGACTCTGCACCGTTCAGAGAACTTATGGCTTGCGCCGAGCCAAGGTGTAGAGTGCCAGGCCATAATATTTTTTCTAAAAAGGCAGTACCAGCCCTGTACAAGTATGTAGAACAGAGAGTGGGCCAGTCCTTGAGTCTATCTGTGTCATCAAAGGTGCACTGCAGTGCTGATGTGTGGAGATGTAGCTACAGTCAGGGACAGTACATGTCCTTTACAGCCCACTGGGTGAATGTTCACTGGGTGAATGTGCTTTCTCCTCCACGGTGTCACGCTACTGTTTCTGCACCAATGTATGCCTCCTCCTCCACCACCACCTCAGCCAGCACCAGTGTAACAACAGCTCCATCATACCACATGTGCAGGACAAAGCAATGTCACGCAGTTCTTCACTTGGTTTTCCTTGGAGAATGAAGTCACACAGGGGAGGAACTGCTTTGCGTCATGCAGCATGAAGTCAATGTGTGGCTTTCTCCTAGAAAACTGCAGATTGGAACTATGGTGACAGACAATGGAAGGAACATGGTGTCTGCGCTGCACCAAGGAGGGCTGAACCATGCGCCCTGCATGGCGCACGTGTTCAATCTGGTTGTGAAAAGGTTCTTGAAGTCTTCTACCCATCTGCAAGATATTCTGAAAATGGCCAGAAAAATGTGTATGCACTTCAATCATTCATACAAAGCCCAGCATACCCTCCTTGAGCTGCAGCGACAGAATGGCCTACCCCAACATAGGCTTATATGTGATGTTTCTACCCATTAGAATTCCAGCCTCCATATGTTAGACTGACTGTATGAACAGAGAAAGGCCATCAACGATTTCTTGATGATGCAAGCAGACAGAAGTACTCCCCTGTGTAATTTTGATGTCAGTCAGTGGCAGCTCATGCGTGACACCTGCCGTTTGTTCAGGCCCTTTGAAGAGGCCACGTTATTTGTCAGTCGCCAGGTCTATGGGATGAATAACGTCATTCCACTTCTTCCTGTCCTGGAACTGATACTTAAAAATCTGTGTGGTCAGGGGACTGGAGACGAGGTGATGACATCTCACAGCCACATGAATCCAGTGGGGGCTGAACTGGAGGAGGATGAGGAGGAGGACATTGGGGCACGAGCATTGTCTGGCTAAATGAGTGGCTTTTCTACTCAGGTGACAGAAGAGGAGGAGCAGCTTGAGGAGCTAGAGGGAGATGAGGAGGTAGAGCGAGATGACCCAGACACACAGTGGCAGTATACAGTGGAGATGGAGGCAGGCAGTCCATCAGAGTCACTTGTGCAGATGGCCCGCTGCATGCTGATTTGCTTGGCTACTGACAGTAGAATAGTCAGCATCAGACATAGGGATGACTTTTGGCTCTCCACCCTCTTAGACCCTCGCTACCAGTCAAAAATGGGAGTCTTTTTTTCATCAGTTGAGAGGGAGGGAAAACTGGTGTACTATAGGGAAATCCTATGCAGTCAGTTGGCCACTTCCTGTTGTAGCCAATGTCTGTCAACTGACAGGTCAGACCAAGGTGTCTCTCAGTGCTCATGTAATACTGCCACGGCTGCTGTGGGAATGTGGGGAGGTAGGAGCAGTAGCAGTTCCATCAGTAGTTGTCTAAGTCTGGAGTCATTGATGAGCAGCTTCCTTTACCCACCAAGCGAGGAGAGTACTCAACAGCAGCATCAGCAGGACCTGGAGCAGTCCCTGAAACAGCAAGTGGTGATCTACTTGGACAGCACTATGCCATCCCAGGTCGAAGATCCGCTGGACTACTGGGCATCCAAACTGGATGTGTGGCCTCAACTTTCACAATTTGCTAATGAGAAGCTGTCCTGTCCTGCCAGTAGTGTGGCATCAGAGTGGGTGTTCAGTGCAGCAGGGGTCATAGTCAATCCAAGGAGAACACACTTCTCCAGCGGAAATGTGGAGAGACTTACCTTTGTAAAGATGAATCAGGAGTGGATTGGTGAAGATTTTAGCACATCAGATTAGATCAGACCTGACACCCCAACATAAGTTATAGAAATGAGTCTGGATTCAAACTACCTGCCTAAGCTACTATTCTGATGCTGCCACCCACCAGATGCCACTCATCTGCTGCTATCTGCTCCATCTGCCACCAACCATCTGTAACAGGGACTGGTATTGCCACCCACCTCCACACTGTATGATTTTGCCACTCTGAGACCTGATGCTGCTGCTGCTACTTTCAAAACAAAATAGTGCCACTCTGTGACCTGATGCTGCAGTTGTTACCTCCACTCTATCACAGTGCCACTCTGTGACCTGATGCTGCTGATGCTACTTTCAAAACAAAATACTGCCACTCTGTGATCTGAATCTGCTGTTGCTACCTCCACTCTATCACATTGCCACTCTGTAACCTGAATCTGCTGTTGCTACCTCCACTCTATCACAGTGCCACTCTGTGACCTGATGCTGCTGATGCTACTTTCAAAACAAAATAGTGCCACTCTGTGATCTGATGCTGCTGTGATGGCCACCTGTCCTAGTGTTCTATAGCTGCATGGATGGTTCGTGGTGCAGATATTAGCCAATGTGGCCGCTTAACACCCCCAAAGTCCCTGGGGGTCAGAGGCCATCTTCATGTATTATTTGTAGCATTATCACTAATATCCAAGTAATGAGAAAGAGCAAACACAGGAACCATAAGTGATTTAATGAGCCATTTGCACTTTCAATGTAAAGTTGGTGTGTACTTACATGTGCATGTGCATCAAGACACTGAAATAGTGTCAGTCTGTGACCTCATGCTGCTGTTGCTAGCTCCACACTGAAATGCTGTCAGTCTGTGACCTGATGCTGCTGTTGCTACCTCCACACTATAATAGTGCCACTCTGTGACTTCATGCTCCTGCCACATTCACACTCTGTGGCCCTCAGTTTGGTTCTTTTCAACTGGCGCTGACATTTCCTAGTCAGGCAGTGTTGCAAAGTCAGTTATGTGGTCAGTTTTGCCCCTGTAACTACTCAGATTAGTGAAGTGTGAAGCGATTCGGTCAGCTGCAGCTGTCATCTGCCTGTCATTTTAAAACACAGCATTGTACGAAGACCAAACCATGCTCCCTATGCCTAATTTACCATGGCACAATGTTCTACGACACCCTACAGGCTCTCCGCAGGCTGGGAATAGCTTATTTTTAATCCAATTCACGATGAATTAATTCGGACCGAATCGAACTTTTCAGGAAAATTCGGCGAATCAGCCAAATCGAATTTTTGAAAAATTTGGCCATCTCTAGAGGATATACTACTAACGAACCATTGATGGCTTTTTCTTTACCCCCTGCATGTTTGTTATCTCTAGATGCAGAAAAAACTTTCAATATGTTAACATGGGACCACTTGTTCTAGACTTTATGCCAATTTGGCTTTCAATGACCTTTCCATACAGCTTTATACTCAATTTCTAAAGTTTCATATTAATTTATTAATTCCATCTGATACATTGATTAGCTTTCCTATTCACCGGGGCACCCACCAGGGTTGCCCCCTTTTTCTGCTTTTATTTAATTTGGCATTAGAACTCCTTACCCAGTTACTTTTAAAAATATTCCACCTTTAGTTAGAACTAAACTTTCTTGGACTTTGTTTGCAGATGACATACTCTTATTTTTACCAAATCTTGAACAAACTTTGCCCAAAAGTACTTTAGAGCATACATGAGTTTACCTTGTGATTTAAAATTAATTTTTCATAGTTTGAACTTTTCTGGCTCAAGATGTCACCTTAAGTATGAGCTAATGTAAAACTGCAGTACTTATTTTAGATCAATTGTAATGCCCTCAGGTACCTGGGTATTTATATTCCATGTGATATTAGGCAATTGTATCAATACAATTATACGACTATAATTAGAGAAATCCTTCAGAAGTGGTAGAACTTGCCTCTGTCTTTAGCAGGGAAAACAGTGGCAATGAAAATAATAATTATTCCTAACATGACCTACCCTTAAAATTTAGTTCTTTTACAATTGAAAGTTAAAAGAGAATCAACCACTTATTAATGGAATATTACTGATTTTAATATTGAATGCTACACATTTTTGGAATCACCTGTTCCTTGTACCTCATACCTACACTAACTTAACCTAGTCTGTAGTCAACTCTAGATTTTATTATTTCTCCTATATCAATCTATTTTTGAGTAAAGCTAATTATACTTATCTTATCTTATCTTATCTTGTCTTATCTTCTCATCTTGTCTTGTCTTGTCTTGTCTTGTCTTGTCTTGTCTTGTCCTGTCTTGTCCTGTCCTGTCCTGTCCTGTCTTGTCTTGTCTTGTCTTATCTTGCCTTAAACTTATCTTATCTTAAAAAAGCTCCCTAGAAGGAGTGAAATGTACGTCAGCTACATTAACTTAGGGAGGATTTACTTATGCTTCATCCTCCATTAGCTATTTACTCCTAGAATCTACCACTAATAAGTGGTTGATTTTCTTTTAATTTTCAATAAGAGAACTAAGGTTTAATAAATTATTGGTAAAACTTATATTTTACACAATATTTTGCAGCAATACTGTGCAGAAAAGCATGCAGGTATATCACATTCTATTTCCCCTTACTTATTAAGTTGTAACGTTGTGTGATTTTCATCCCTCACCTTGTCATGTAACTGTTGAAGAAGCAGGACATTCTAAGTTAGTTTCTAGACTTCTTTCTCAAAATTATCTCCCAACAGAGCTTGACCTCCCAGTATATCCCCCTGAAGCACTGTTGGCTGCAACCCTGGCCTAGAGCCACTACTGCTATCTCCCCCACTGGTACCTGATACATTTGGCATTTGTTCCACTTCTGGTTTGAGTTGCTTGATACCAACATCAGGCCCCCAGCTATGCATTGCTACCCTCTGTTTAGCAGCTTATTGCCTCTTGCATGGAGGCTGTGGGGAGTTGCTTCTTAGTATTCTGCCATTCAAAAGTGACAGCTCATGGCTCAGGTGCATTGGTGGCCTCAAGTGCCTAGCAGGGAGAGGACACCACTTGGTATTTGTGGTTACTGCTGCCTCAGCTGTAGCTTGCTGTGACTGCCCCAAGAGGTTGTGCACCCAGGTCTTTCCCCTTTTATGTGCTTCCTCCTGGAAATTCTGTAGTATGCCCTCCATTGTTCTGTAAAAGAAAAGAAAGGAGGGGGTTGATGGGGGTGATCAGGATCTGAGGTTAGTGAAATAAGAGAAGGATGTGAGAGCAGGAGAAATACTGTATGGGGGAGGGAGTGATAAGGCCTGGTAGCTGATTATCAGAAAATATCTTCACTTCCTCCTCCTCTTCTGATCATCCTGCACGTTCCTTATGGCCCAACCCCTTGTATGTATACAGACAAACTTTTTTTATAACTTTATTTATCCTAACAACTCCCCAAACCCCGTGCTTACAACCAATTCCATACTGCTTTGTAGCCGAAAGCCCCAGGACAGTCATTTCCCTTTCACTTCTGTTTATTTTTTGGGGGGGATAGGTATCATTTGTGACAATTCTAAAATTGAAACACTCAGCATCGCAAGGTTTATCATTTGAAGATCTGGCTCATATTTCGGTTATTTCTGATTTGTCTTTTTATGCAGATTTACAGATGTGGCATTATATTGAGTTGTTAACTATAAAATTTCCTTTGATGTGGAAGGAAACTCAGCTGAAAAAACTGATATTTAGATCAAACAATAAACTTATACTCCCCGCTATTATTATAATTAAACTTTAAATCAACTTAATTTTAAATGGAAAAAGTTAATTTATTACCAGATATGGAAAATGTAACATATATTATTCATAAAGCTAATAATCAAGTTGATAAGATTACTCCATCTATGACTCAATGAGAATTATAATACAGAATAATAGATCCAATATACATGACCCCAGTGATTTTTAATTCATTTACTCAGGATAAACTGTATAATTGTCTTAAGTGTTTAGATATTTGAGCAGATTTTTTACACTTTTGGTGGAAGTGTCCAATAATTCAAAAATTCTGGAGGAAAGTTGAAAATTATATTCAGCAGGTATCTAAAATAAAAATTGTAATTACTCCTATAATAGCACTTTTGGGCTTATCTCACTCAAGTGAGTTTCCCATGTTGTCTATAAAACCATATACTAGGCTAGTCTTAATAGCTGCCAGACATCTTATTTCACTGTATTGGCTGAAATCATCTTCACTAATGATTACTCTGTTGAGAGCTAAGCTATGGGATCTGCTGGTTGTGGCCAGGATTTTATTAAATGAGAGAATAAGAGATGGGAATATGTAAGATGTGAGCTTTCTGATCTCCCTTTTTATCCACATTGACAGACTCAGCAAATGTATATCTTAGCACCATTTATTTCAACCTCTTATTTTTTTACAAAAGCAACAGAGAAATGTATAGTATGGAATTAGCAAGCAACTCTGTTACATTGGAGCCAGGAAAGAAGTAATATATCTGTAAGTAAAATTTGAGATAAAGTAATTTAAAGGATTGATTGTAGCAAGTGGGTTGGAGTGTGAGAGCGGTTTGGGTTACAGAAGGACAGGGGAGGATGGGTACATTGCTGTTTCCTTCCTTTATTTATGTTTGAGTGTTTTTTTCTCATCCCTTGGCTCATTAGAGAATTGAGTTAACGAGATGACTTCTTTCAATTATTCTTGTTGCATTATTTTTGCCTCTTTTCTATTCCTTTTTTATCTTTCTCTTGTTTTATGCTTGTTTCTATGATGAAAAAGTATTATATGTCTTATTTATTTGTATAATCTATACTTAAAGGGGAACTATAGTCAAATTACATCTTTACATATGCAGTACTATACCTTAGTGAGAAGCGTTTCTCCCCAGTAGTTGTTTCATGTGACACAGAATGATTGAGTAGACAGCACTGATAAACTCCTGCACCAGGAAATGTATGTGTGTGACATGTACCAGCCAGTTTTCAATGAAAAGGTTCACTTCTCCAGACATTTTTGCCCTACTTACTACTTTGCACACGTGCACAAGTCAGCTTTCCCTCTGTAATCTCCTGCATTCCAACTTAATTTATGTGGCCAAAAGGTCAGTACACTGCTTAATCAATAGCAGTCAGGCAGATTTTTCTTCTCATGTTGCCTGACTTGCACAACAGAAAGAGGAGGGGGAGCGGGGGAAGGAATATGTCAGCTCTCAGGATACCTATCTAAGGGAAACTAACCTCAAGTATTATTTCTTCCCTAAACTATTTTTAACTGTTTGTATCAGCAATTGGCTTAGTATAAAGGATTTTTATGAATATATGTACAGTTATATCAGCACTATAGTGCCCCTTTAATAAAAATAAAAAATAAAAATTCTGAAGTCACACTAAATAAAAACACTTTAGACAAACACACACATTTGCATTTTTTAAAAGCCTTTTAAAGCTTTTTTCCCTTAAACTTATCTGAAAATGTCTCCTCTGGTTACAAAGGGCCATATTTGGAGTCGGGAAGGAATTTTTCCCTTAATGTGAGTACAATTGGCTCTTGCCTCATGGTTTTTTTTGCCTTCCTCTGGATCAACATTGCAGGCAAATAGGCTGAACTAGATGGACTTGTGTCTTTTTTCAGCCTTATAAACTATGTTACTATATAAAAATACACGGCTCTACACAGGGATGGTTCTACCGATGGGTGATGTGGGCGATGGCCCAGGGGGCAACCTATTTGAGGGGCGCTGTTGCCCACATTGCCCATTGCTAAACTTGACCTCCCCCCACATCCCCCCTGCCCTGCTCCCCCCTCTCACCTCCAACAGCGTTCCGGTGATGCACCGTCCTCCTCTAATGAGGTAAGTTGAATGCGGAGGCGCTCCTTGCTGCTTCATGTCTTGTCAGCTGTATTCGGCTGCTGCCGGCAAGACCCGAACATCTAAGGATCACTGTCGCATTCAACTTACCTCATTAGAGGAGGACGGTGCATCTCTGGAATGCTGTTGGAGGTGAGTGGGGCGCGGGGCAGGGGGGGCGTGGGTGGGGGGGAAGCCCAGGGCACCAATATTGCCAGGACCACCTCTGGCTTTACATATAAAAGGACAATTTTTTTTTAGCAAAATTGTTTTCATAGAAATTAACAAAATGTCCGGCATAACATATTGTTATTGTTACCTGGTTTGATTATCCCAGATTTGATTCAAAATTTATATTAAATTCTATTAATATTCTGGCAAAAATATAGTAACATGTGGCAAAATGTATCATACCAACCACTTCCTAAAACTTAGCCATGTCATTCATAAATTTACCCCTAAATTAATAATCCCTAGAGATTGTGAAGGAATCAATGAAAAAATGGAAGTTAAAAACATCAGATTATGTGAATATAAAAGTATTACCTGTGGGAATCTGTAAAAGGTGGTGAATTGAGCCAAGGCAGATGTTGTACTACTAGAGAAATCTCCCAAGAAGCCCATCAGTTTACTGTTCCTCCAGCAGTTATAATTTGGGATTGTTTGTTCTGATCCAGACAGTACATGTAACAAGCCTGATACAGCCTTAACATCAGAAGCACAAGAGTCAAAAATTTGATACCCCAGGGTAATATTGGGTAAAATCCATGGACTCTCATTTATTTCCTTCACTGCAAATTTAAATGCCAAAAAATGGCGAAATAATTGGAAAGATGGCCTGTATAATATGAAACAGATAATACATAAGATTTAACAATAATAATATGAAAACAAAAATATATATATCAATCAAATTAAACAAAGAGATTTGATGTCAGGATATGTAGAAACAAGTTAATAAACTAAACTAAACATAAAAATATCCACCACTGCAGATAACTTGTTGGTCTAGTGTAGCTCCAAAGCCTATAGGTATACTATGGTGTGTTAGTAAATGGGCATTAAGGATTTTAGTATAAAAACAATAATAACTATATTTATTAATTGACCTCGATGCAGTAGTTTGTAGCACTTATTAATAATAAGTTATAATGGACAGTAGACACAGAAGTATCAGTGGAAGATACATTAGGAAGAAGTTGCCTCTGTAGGACAATAACCTAGAGTTCTTATAATCACTGGCCGGTTTGTGACTCTGATTTACTTTCTCTTTAGGATGATCTACAGCAGGTTTAGCTTCAAGAAGTTGTTGTGAACTGACAGCAGTGAATGATTCTGGCTTTGCTGGTGGTGGAAGCTTCATTCACTATTGCTCCAGTAACTACAAACCAGAGCTGTTGTGTGTGTCTAGTGTTTGGCTGAAGCCTGCAGCATTATTTCTCTGCTGGAGTTTATTCTCAGTAACATTTCCACCTCTAGCTGCCAGCCTGTGAATGTCTCTACTTTTACTAGCTTTATCTCTAACTGATACTGAGGGCTACTTGGTCTGCCTGGCTAAACATTGTAACCTGGGTCCCTGCCAAGCTCTCCAGCTGTTTCTGCTCTGCCTAGTGAACTGTTTGTCATTGCTAAATTACACTTAATGTCTTTTCTCTCTGCTTAAGATCCCATCAGACTGTTAACCTGCTGCTGCTTCACAGTGACAAGGCCCATTACCCCAATACTCTGACACTTATTGTATGTAAGATTGCCTGGGAGGTAGGCAGAGGTAAGGGGGAAGCAGGTCATGCAAAGTCTTTTGGACTAAAACCTTCAGTATCAACTTTTATGTTAAGAGAAAAAGCTCTGTAAGGGGAGATTAGGTGCATATGGTCAATTCAGAATCATTTTAGCAAATATTCCTATTTTATACTAAAATTTATTAAAGTTTAAAAGGCCATTTTTAACTTTTTGCCTGAAAAATTCAATCTAAAAAAATTTGAAAATTATCAAAAATTCACAATCGACTTTCCAATATCGCAATATCATATTTTTCTATCAAAATTATAGACATTATGGATTTCCCATAGAAATAAACAAATTAAGAATTTTCTATTGACTTTTTGATTCTGCAGTAAATGAATTTTATTTGTGTATAAATTACAATTCAAGATTGGTTGAAATTATTGATATTGATATCGCGATATTGATTTCAATTTTATTAAATTTCGCCTTTAAATATTATTATGTAGTTATATATAGGAACACAGAAAACATGTATACATTATGGGATTAATTATCTTTTGAAAAAATAAATGTGTAAAATCACCCGATCTCATATGTCTTTTTATGTTTCACAAATTTAACATTTTATAAAAAATCTATTTTATGACTGTGTTACAGGATTTTGTATAAAATTACAGCTAAATATAATCTTCAATATTAATATCAATATAACTTTTGTAGTGGTTGTACCAGTGTGCTGTATGAGGGAAGGTATGTTTCCCCAACTGTTCGTTCCTATGGCTGGAGAACAACCCACTTTTTGAAATTAGTCCCAGCTTCAGGTTAAACCTGCTTTAAAAAGCAGGTAGCAAAAGCCCTTGGGTGGGGTTTTTTCTTTGCAAAGCAGAAAGACCACTGTTAAGGATCCTGCTGCAAGTTTATTTTGAAAATTCCTAGGTGTTTTATTGGAAAAGGTTTGGTTTCCAATTTATGTTTGAACCTTGGACAGAAAGACACTTATATTTTGAAAGGACTGTTCCAAATTTGTGTTTAACTATATCCCGAAGGGTTTATGTTTAAAGTGTGTGCTTTCCTTTGAAAATAATAGGCGGACTGTTACAGAAAAAGTCGCTGTTCAACGTGAATTATTCACTACAGGTGGTTCTGTAACTAAGGAATTCCCTACACTTTATATGATTATAGTGGCATTGGCTCCTTCAATAAAATAATAAACAATTGTTGGCAGAACCATCAGATATTATAGTGAGATATATAATAACA
>WMED01025454.1:0-10186 GCA_019650415.1 Pipa parva
GTTTAAATTGGTTTGATGTTCCGAAACACTTAAGTGTGACAAACATGCATAAAAACAGGACATGAGGAAATGAGGACAACTGTAACAGTTTTTGATGCTGTTCTTTTACTGTCTTACTTATTGATAAATGAAACATTTGATGCCATAATTTCAGTTGTGTCTGCTTTAACAGGTGTTCGTTCAAATGAGGATGCTCCTGAAGTGGAACTGGTCAATATGCTAGAAGATCAACTGCCTCATTATAAGTTAAAAGTGGACACTTTGTACCTCTATGACAGCCAAGATTTTATCCAGTCCACGGGATGTCAAAACAATGGCCTCAGCAGCCTTTCCCCTGTCCTGGCTGAAGATACCTTCCGTTACATAAGTAAGCAGATTAAATATTCTGAACCATTGAAAAGGAAATATATTTAGGTAGCGAGTTTGTCTTGCCTTTTCCTTATGTGCTCCACCACATGAAGAACACCACATGTGCTTTTCTTCACCAAGATTCCTTTGACACATGAAGAAAAGGGCATAGAAAGCAATGCAATTACTGCCTTTACCATATTCATTATTCTTATGAAACTATTCAGAATGCATGTTTTGTATAGCTGCTAAAAAAAAAAAATGGACAAGTGAGACCCTGTATAGTATAACAACAGTGCTACACAGCACCTCCATAAGTAAAAATGGCCTTTATTCTCCTTCCTGTATAACTGTACAGAACATCATAGCAAGCATAAGTCACTGTACTGTGATACTTTCTTTTATGCCTACAGGCACATAACAATGTTTATGCATGCCCAGTGACTTATCCAGGTATGCACTGAGAAATACAGTCTACCAGGCAATAGCCGTTATGACATGATCATAGGTTGGGACAAAATCTTATGACCATGCGTGTTCAAACGATATTGAGCCCCTGGCACTTTCATTTATAGGTATTCTGCAGTGTCTAATTAGAGCAAGGCATGTTTTATGGCTCTGCAAGAGGAGTCCATAAACACATTACACAACCTGATTGGGTATGTAAGTGTCTCTAAGATGGGCATCAGTATGAGTCTATGAGGAAGGATTGGTTAAAGGGGATTTGGCAAGATGTCCTGCTTATTTTGTGCGGAGGTAAAAAGCAGAAGATTTGTAAAGCTAGGTATGTCTCTTTAAGGATGTGACAGTGATATGTAATAGGGTTATTATTCCTGGAAATGTATGTAACATGCTTAAACTGGTTAGTTATACTAATATACTGCATTGAAAGGTTAATAAATGTAACACCCTACATTTGCAGGGATGTCTGTTGCCATTTTCTTGTATTAGGATAAGGTGATAGCATAGACTACAGAAAGGAGGAACAGTGATTATTTCTGAGATGTATGATAACGGAACAGCATTAGGCCTGGTTCACACATGGCGTATTTCAGTCCGGCATATTTTCTAGACACGCATTTCTAAATACGTGGCGTTTTTATGCCGTGTGTGAACAGGGCCTTAGGCAGGAGGTAAATGAAGAAGAATCTATGCAGTTGACTGGACAGGATGCAAAATCCAATCTGATAGCAGTAAATTGTCTCCATAACGGGGTTTAGTGTCTCTTTAATTCTATTATGTAGAGCTTTGATTAGATCTTAAACTCAAATGCAAAACTTACCATAAGAGTCTATCAATAAATAGAAAACAGCTATTCTCTCCATAGCTATATTCTTATATATCCATAGAGGAATCCTAATGATAATTTATGCTTTTTTTGGGGGGGCCCTAACCCAATGTTATTGATTTGGTAATTGTTGTTACATGAGTGCTGACTTCTGCTAAGAATAAAATTCATTTGTATTATAACACAGCTGTGGTATGCATTGTGTATTGATCTTCTAGAGTACAAATTCCTCTTCCTAAGAAAGGTAGTGCTGATAATAAAAGTATGGTGCACACAGGTCATGTTTATATGTTTCCCTGTTTTTTTTTAATGTGGGCAGGGCATTTTATAACTCCATTTATAGCCCCAAGTGCGTGATGTGCAGTGTACACTATAAACCATGCACATCACCTTTTTGGTCTGTGCAAGAGAGTTATAGGCAACATTAATTCTGAAATCTCACTGAGGTGGTTTTCTCCGTAACTTTATGTATGCATAGAATGTGAACAATGGAGAACAATGATTTGGATTTTAATCAAAATGAAGAGATTCTCAATCACTTTACAATGGAAGGTGAGCTTTGTGCCGTGTGTGCATGCAACAGTTATTTAGCTCAGTTTTTCCAGAATATCAAACTCTATTTGTATGTGTTTGTCTTGATTTGTAAATGGCAGAAGATAATGTATGGTTTGACTTTTTTTTTTTTTTTTTTTTTTTTTTTTTAATAGCCTTTTTATAAATAACCTTTAATCTACTGCATTTAATAAAAACTATGCATGTTTTACAAGAGTGACACAGATGGTAGACTTGATGTTTCCCCAGATAAACAAATCATGTTCTCCCTTCGCACCATTAAAACATAGATTTTATTATAATATATAGATCATTCTTGGGTGCCTGTAAGGCTGTATTATATAATTAAGTATGTGAAAAAGGTAGGAAATCTTTTTTTTAGTTTAGTGTCCCTGAGAGTCAAGTGGGCTATTAAAAGCTTATCTGTGCACTTTGTATGCCTATCTATTGCCCTGGAAAGTTCTGTCCTGCTACACACAGCTTGTCACAGCAAGTTTGCATTTAATAGTACCAGTTGCTGTAAATATGATGCAGAATCCGTGCAATTTATTTTAAGTGTTGCATTAGGCTTATTCTTTTTTAATGATTTTAGTTTAATTTTACTGTATACCTTCATAGGCTCTGCCCATCTTACAGATAATTGGATTTGAAGGGGTGAATGATCTTTATTTAATTTGGGGGTCCAAATCACACTACTAGGACTTAATGGTTTACTTTTCTTAATTCTCTTTTCTTACCTATTCCTCCTCCACTCGCCTATTTTGCTCTTTTCTTGAACGGTCTAAGATTTTTCTGAACATTCTTCTAAACTCCTGGATGAGGCAATTCTTGCCAGCCATTGCTCCAAAGGTAAACTAGTACTGATATCTCCTCTTATTAAAAAAGCTCCTTTGTCTTCTTTTTTTTAAAAAAACATTATGTAATGCAAAAAATGATACAATTTGTATTATCATCACAGTTCCCATTGATTTTTATTAGGGATTGCTTTTTTCTCTGTTTAGAGTTATCACTTTTGGATTTCTCTTCAGTAGCAAACACTCACAAGAGAACAAGGCTGATATTTGTTTTCTACTCACAAAAACCGCTTATACATTGATTATCTCTGTCCAGCTGTTTGGCTCACATACACACTCACCAATGTTGTCATGGAATGGACACCAATACCAACTATAAAAGAGCATGCTAGGAGAAATGAATAGCATACAGTACTGCATCCTTTCAGTACGTAAAGACAACTGTCCTGCATCAATTTGATGACTTAACCATTACAGTAAAGTCATGATTTTGATTTTGAAGAAACGTGATGGCAGTAGGTGGCATATAAAGTCAAGGTAAATGAGAACTAAAGGCTGGCATCAAACCTCTGCCGGACTTTAGAATTTTAAAAGCTTATTGGTGTGTGTTTGACCTCCTATTCTAAGGAGTCATTCCTCTTCTCCAGTGCTATTTTTGAATACGTGCCACCTGCTGTCATTCCTTTTGCCAGTGTTCCCATGTTCAGAAGCACATATACAATGCTATCAGCACTTCTGAGCTTGTGCCTGACAGTAATAGCTTTTGCATCAATGGTGTAAGATAGGGTGTGACAGCAGCTGGCATGGATATAAGATAATGATGGAGAACATTAGCAATTCTTTGAAGCAGGATACACATGGAGAGAATGCACGTGGGGAATTTAAACACTGCAGGGGTTTGTGATGCTAAGCTTTAGATTTCCTTTTCCCTTGTTGTTTTTAGTAGTGCTACTGGTGCTGACACACAAATGTAAAAACAAAAACTGAATTGTTTTACAGCTGTATATATAGTTGCTTACGATCGTATCATCTTGTTGAGTGAAGTTGGTTTGTGTAGAATAGCTTATATCTGCTTATTTTTCTGTTGCAGTTCTGGGTTCAGAAAGAGTAGATCCCACAAGCAGAAGTTATGATGCTGACATGCTGAGCCATCTGTTGACAGAGGTACACCTCTTTTCTCCTCTTCTTCAACAAGGCATACACCGTTCTATCCATCTTTCACTGCACATAATAGATCTGTGAAAACTGGTGTTAGAAACATAATAGCAGAGTTAACCTAGGTTACTTGGTTACAGTAGAGAGAAAAGAGAGACAGAATTGTGGTCCTGGCTTAAAGGCACTCAAACTCTATAAAACATTACATATAACTGTTCAAATGACAAATAAGGTATGCATATATTAAGGCATTATTGTTACATGGATTTCCCTTGTTTAAAAATAATGTTTTAATTGTGTGACTGCTGTTACATTTAAAGGAGAACTAAAGCCAAAAAAATAAAAAAAGATAGTTAAAATACTTACCTTATACTGAGCCAAGTGATTACAGTCACAGCATGAGCTGTGCTGCAATTAGCCAGCTCCTGATGCTTCCCCCAATGCTTCTTCACAGCTCTGGCTGACTGAGAAGCCAGTGCGAAGCTTCTCCTACCATGTTTCACCTCGGGTGAAAAATGGGTTAAACATCATCACGTTCATTGCGGAGGCCAATGAGAGCGCTCCCCGCAGTGAGCGTGATGATGTTAGAAGTCAGTGAACCAACTGACAGGAGCTGTGCGTTGGCTTCTCAGTCAGCCAGCTCGCTGTGAAAAAGCGTCGGGGGCAGCATCGTGAGCCGGCTAATTACAGCACAGCGCATGCTGTGACTGTAATCAATCGGCTCAGTATAAGATAAGTTTTTTAACAGTCTTTTTTTATGTTTTGGCTTTAGGTCTCCTTTAAGTGGGTTTGCCATTATTAATCTTGTCTTTCCATTAACTATCTTATCTCCAAACTCTGTTAGAAATTAAAGGCAGTATTTTGTTAGCAGTAAGATCTGAAAAATACAGGTGCTTTTCACTTTACTGTGGTTCACAGCTAGGAAAGGACTATAACGTCCCAAGAACAAGAATTGATTTTCTTCTCAGTAAATCAATAAAAGTAACAATTCAACCCCATTTTTATTATTTTCCACCTGAACAGGCTTAAAAATCACTAGTGTGAAAGAGGCCTTATTTATGGCACAGTGCAGTACTACACATTATAATACAATAATTGTAATAACACTGTCTCTTGTCTTTTTATAAATAAATATTTTGTCTGTATGAATACAGAGGGACAGGGACCTGGAGCTTGCTGCTCGCATCGGACAAGCTCTTCTCAAAAGAAACCACATACTGAGTGAGCAAAATGAGTCTTTGGAAGAGCAACTGGCACAAGCACTTGATCATGTAAGTTCTTATTCATTGCTAGAACATATAATTTCTGTATAACCCCATCCTTCTCTCCATTCCCAAAATAAAAAAATGGCTTCTTGTAACTCCCAGTACTCTCAATGCAGCTGGGTGGTTGGTTGTTTAGACAGAAACTAGACTATTACAAAAAACAGTGGTCTAGTAACCAATAGCATTATTATCTGATTGGTTGCTGTGGGTTATTAGGCCCAAGAAACAATTGCACCTGGTAATGAATTCCCCTGTATGCCTTTAATCTATGGGAATTAAAAAAAAAAAAAACACAAATGATAATCAATGATTTAACTTCTATAAATGCTGTATTGGAATAACTATCAAATAGTAATATTTATTGAGGCCCAGAGGCAGAAGAGATTTTAAATGATGAATCCACCATATCTCATATCTTTTTCATCTGAATTTCCTATCTCTCCAGAACTATAAACATAACTGATTTGGTTTGTGTCCCTCATGTAAAAGTGTTGATATAGATTTATTACCCATTCTAATAGTAGATTTATTTTTGTGTTGTTTCCCCACCCAACCCAACCACAAGGCCATATTTTTTTCGATATATATCCCATAATTACAAGTGATTTTGTGTTGAATTACCTTTCCATTGTGAGGGTGCTCAAAAGTAGAACCTTAAGTAAACCCTGGGTATAAAGGAAGCTATATTTACCTATTGTCAAGCAATATAAAATTTAAAAAACTAGTAATTCACCACTTAACTCAGCAGAGCTCAATATCCCACTGTAGCTGCTTTCTCCCTCTGAAGCACTTCTATGTATGGGAAGAGCAAGCATTTGACTTCTCTCTCCGCAGTTGACCACACAAGTGGTCCGACAGCTCTTATCTGCGCATGCTCAGGGTTATGAACAGGTTTGTAGAAAAGGAGAGGGGGAGGGGTTTTCCCCAACAAGAAAGACTTTCTGTATAGTGAGTGATGTCACTCGGAGTGGGGCTTATCAGCACTACACAGGAAGAGTCTGTACACAGAATGGGAGGGGGAGCAAGGCTGTTTAAACAAGAGGCAAGTAATACTGATCCCAAAATCGTTTTTACATTTTAATGTTTAAGTTGGCTTTCTATATGTATACATGTCAGAAATAAGCAATGTTTTATCTGAACTTTTCTTACCCTTTAAGAAAACTTCCACACTGGGTACAATTCAAACAAAGTAACATGCACTTTCTCCTTGAATTATCCAACCTCTCTTATCTTTTATCCATATGTTTTATTATCATAACTAATTGTGAACCTATAGTACTGCCCTTCTGAAAAGACATCATTGATAGTTGTTGAAATTCCTCTGTTTGTGGATACATCCCCTGTAACATATACCAATGCTTCCTGAAAATGAGGGCAACCTGTTTACTTACAGGAGAGTATTGTGAAGCTACAAAAATACTTGTTCTATCAAATAGATACTTGTTCCAAGATTCTGTTACTTTAGCATCAGCCAAGTGTTACTGTTTTTTCTGTATATTACACTTGGTATTTATGACCACAATCAAGCCAACCTTATCATGAGATGGCTTGATTGTGATGTTGTGTTTTTTTTTTTTTTCTTAAAGGACCAGTGAAACCAAAAAGATTAAAACTTCCATTTGGATTAGCACGTCAATTATTCAAATACAGCTTGCCGAAATGTCATCATTCAAGTTGATTTTCTGAATTTTATTGTAATTTATCTGCTGCTATCTTTACTTATAACAGCCATGTTGTTAATCCAACCTCACTCAGTTCCACTGTTTTCTTTGGTGCTTTATTCAGAAAGTGTGCCCATAATACCTATTTTTAAAACTTAATCGCTAAAAATAATTTCTGAACACAATTACATTTTTTTGTGGAAGCAAAGATTGAATATTTAATGATCTTGTTTCAACAATAAACTCATCTGTTTCAGTTATGCATAGTGTTAAAAAAAAATCTATACATATCTGCATCCAATGAGAGTTAGTCCAGTGTTTCAGTCAGTGCATAATTTTGTCCTTTGTTCAGAGCTTGTCTTTCAGTAAGTCTGTACTCCTTTCCCTGTGGCATTTTCTTGGTATTGTCTTGTTTTTCTCAGTAATTATTCCTTTTCCTCCTATACGGGTTATTCTCTAAAGCAGGGGCCAGCAACCTATGGCTCTTGAGCCAGATATGGCTCTTTTGATGGCCGTATCTGGCTCTTTCAACGTAACAAGTAGTGCAAACACCGCTCATTACAGTCTGCCAGCAAGCACTGTAGAGAAAAAGCTCTTTCAGCGCTTCCGAGTTGCTAGCCTATCCGGAGCCGCTGACATCACCGGCTTCCGGGTTGCTAGCCAATCATGAGCCGCTGACGTCACTTATGTGATGTCATCAGCTCCGGATTCTAAAGGGCTGAGGGAGCCGCACGTATATGGCTCCCTCAGCCCAAAAGGTTGCCGACCCCTGCTCTAAAGGTATATATTAGATCATTTTATCTTTTGAGTCAGATTCCTCATTGATGCGCCAGACGCTGATACACTGGTCTGTGTATTTTTCATACACTGTGCAGACCAACGATGAATGGGACCCCTCTCATAGTCTACCATATACACTATCTGTTGCAAAGAATTTAACAATGAAGTTATAGTTACCAAATCAGTCAGGTTATTTCATTTAAAGTGGAAGTTCAGGATCGTTACAAAAAAGAACATTTTTCAATTTGAACTTGTTCCAAAATGAGTGAAAAGTACCTGAGGAAGCTATGTTTGTTGCTAATACACTCCCGCACTGCAAATGTCCCACAGAAGGGCAGCAGCATGTTAAAATGCCAATGTGCTCCAGGTAGATCAGTTGCATTTGTAAGTCTTGATGGATGCTGGGCTTTAAGATGATTCAATACATTACTTCCAGAGGTGCAATAAATTGTAAATTTAAAAGAAGTTATTTAAGGGTATGGAACAGGGTATGGAGTTTCTGCATGAAACCTAAACTGGCAAAGTGGATGCACATAAATATATTAATATCTGTATGTACAAGCATTCAAGCATAGAGAATTACATAGCTTGTAATAAAAGAGAAAAAGATCTTGCTAAAGTGATATGTTTAATATGTTTGTAATGTAATGCATGTAAATGTTACACAACATTAAGGACACAAGAACATAGCTAAAAGAATATAGATATTTTGCAGAGGAAAGCATGTATAGAGGTTTCCACTTTGCCGTCATTCCTCCCTTATCATTTTTTCTCATAAAATACATTTTATTAGCCTACCATAAAATCTTATCACATAAAGTACTAAATCACCTTATAGTACAACTGTCATTAGTTTGTTCACGTCATTTACATTTTTTTTATAGTAAAGCAGTCATAGCACCTCAGCTAAATCATACTTGTTCTTATGTAAAAGGACCACAATAGTAAATAAGTTATATAAATATATATTTTGGTTACTTCTAATCAAAGTAGGTGCTAAATACAAAGCCCACAGCTATGGTGTCACCCTGTCTAATATAATGGCCAAAGGATTAGATTCTTGAGAGAGGTCTTCAACAATAAAAAAAAATATATATGTATCAACATATGCTTAGAAATATGAATGTTTGGTAGAGATTGAGGATTGATTCAATACTTCTGACATCAGCTTTAAACTCCTGGCATGAAGCATTTATTTGTGCTCCTGATTTTAGCCAGTGCATTATGCAGTAATTTTGGAGAACCTTTTGTTGGTATCACTGGTGATTTATCTCAATTTAAATTGGTTTAATGAGAACCATTTAATTATCCTTTCCATTTTTTTACAGGTCAACCAACTTCAGCATGAGTTGTCTAAGAAGGAAGATCTGCTCAGAGTTGTGTCTATTGCCTCTGAAGAAAGTGAAACAGACTCAAGCTGCTCTACTCCTCTACGTTCCAATGATTCATTCACCCTCTCACATGGGCTGCTGCAGCTGGACAATTTACATGGGAAACTCCGGGAACTGGAAGAGGAAAATCTTGCTTTGCGCTCACAAGTATGTTGCTAGAGTTCCATCAAACACTGGCCATTACAACACCATGTGTGAAGTGTAAATTCCATGATCTAATAATTGTAAAAATGCAAGGTCTTATTTCATGAAGGCAGCAGTGGTAGCTAGTCATCTTTGGTTCATTTCACTGTAACATTCCTGAGGTATAAGAGGTGTATAAATCCCAGGATGCTCCACAAGACATTTGCTTCCTATATGGCAATATCAACAGTCAGAAGAAAAGGTACTGTGCATGCATTAACACTTTCTTCTTTAATTGCATTTTAGGCTCACTTGAAATTATTATTAGCATCTTTCAACAACATCATTCCACAATGCTGTGCAATAGGGTTCCATGTAACATGCCACAAGACATTGGGTATAAGGCTCTGAGCTTTAGATCTTGCAGTCTAAAATAGGATGGGATATGATACAGAAGGAATAAATATAGAGGATCCTCTGTAGGATATATAATGCTCTAATTCTGTGTGAGACAGACCTGTCTGCTCTTTCAGTGCACTCAAGAAAATATCTGGTATAGAGTGTTCCAGAGACATGGAAAAGTAAATGGGTGGTTTAGAAATAAGGTATGATAACTTAGAGGTGTGTTTTAAGGAGGAGTTTATTCCACCCTAGGTGGAACAAAATTCACTTCTTTAAATCAACAAATATATAGGGAGTTGTGGGGATTATGGTGAACCAGCAAGGACTGACATTATTGGTAACTTGATTATTTAGAAAAATAAATCTAACTTCTGCAGCCAAAATGTATTGGAAGAGTCAGTAGACTGGAGATGGGGAGACCAATAAG
>WMED01025455.1:0-11014 GCA_019650415.1 Pipa parva
ATAAACACCTTCATTTACGAATTGCATTTTGTGTTTACTTGTGTTGTCCTTGACTATTGTATATTGTAAGCTCTACGGGGCAGGGACCTCCATCCTCTTGTTTCAATCATGGCCTGGCATTTAGGAGGTAATTCAGGAAAGAGCAAAGTTACCTTGTGATGCTTCTCATCAGTTCGATTTGATGGGTACGCGCTCCCTGGTCTCCTGCAAGCGGAGATCAGCGAACGCTTTAAAGGTACTTTGGCTCGGCGAGGCAACTCGAGTGGTAAAATTATTTGCATTCTGTTTCATAACTTTTTATACATTTTTTTTTCTTTAAAAATATTGGACATTAAATAAAAATCCCATTTTCTCATAATCCTCATACACAGTTCAGAATTCTGCCTTTGTGTGCAGTTACATTATATCCCAGTTTTCATCATTCTTCTCCCATTGATTTTGTTCCCTCCACATCTTCCTTTCACAGCTCTGTCCTAACCTTTCCGTTTAGGATGCCTTTACTACACATAGAGCACTGTCATGCATGCTTTAGATTCAAAGAATAACCCAAAAGAATGTCAGACCCTTTTTTCAGTCTATTAACTCTTCCTAATCAGAAGCACTCTAGTCACTGTCCACCTGCAGTCTTTTCCTTGAAGCACTCTTACTTCTCCAGTCTTCTTCTAGGTGTAAAGGAACAGTCCAGCCCAAATAATAAAAAGTAATGTGTGTTGTAAATGCATAATAAAAAATGTTTACTAATATACTTAGTCTTTTATGTGATCAAAGCAAGTAATTGTGCCTCCTGTGTAGCGGTGCACAGAGCTTCTATGTATTTCTTGGATGCAGCATTCTTTCACCACTGACATAATGATGTCTCAGGAAGGTCAAAATTAATACAAAGTTTGTAGTTAATGAAGTATCATTGGCAGTTACAGTAGTTACAGCTAATTGTGTACGCTGTCAGTAGCAGTGCCGGCTCTGCCATTAGGCAGAGTAGGCAAATGCTAGGGGTGCCGCCTGCCCAGGGGGGCGCCCCTAGCATTTTTTTTTTACATTGTGCCAGGAGGTTTGTGTCGCGGGGGGGGGGCAGCGCGGGATGGGGGGGTGCCTAGGGCGCCTATAGGGCCAGAGCCGGCTCTGGTCAGTAGCAATAGCACGCTGACATTGGGCATGAGAGAGAGACCAAATCTAAAAATAAAATCAATTTTTCAGCCCTTTCTTTATCAATTGCTTCTGCTGGGTTAACTACACCTTTAAGAATTAAAAAAAGGTAGGTGACTGCTTAAAGTTTCTGATTGATTGTTTGGAATTATCCAGCCTGTCAGTCAATTCCTTAACTCAACATTCCAAACTGAACTGAAGAGGAAGGAGCTGAAAGAGGGAAGGAGCTTCAGTACCAAACTGACCCTAAAATGCAAAGGATGGAAATAAGTAAATTAATTTATATGACAAAATGCGTTTATTTCGCTTTTATTTAACAGTGCCATATAGACAGGCAAATAACTTTTGGTTACTAAACTTTACCTTTATTAGTTTTATTTTTCCCTTACGGCTTCGTTTTCTATATTTTATAATAAACAAACATAGCAGTTCTGAAAACTTACCCTTTTTACTACATTTACTTGTTTTGTAGACGCTCTGATTCTAAAGCCATTTTCCCACAGAGTTTGAAAAAACAACAAATCTGGGGATACTATATGGATTATTTCATGAGTAGGAGTACCTGTAATAAGGATCCATAGCTGAAGGGTACTTATGAAAAAGTTTATGAAATGCTGGCGTGAAAAAAAACTTTGCTCAAAGAGAACCGAACAAACCTTAAACCAACAGGCAAGAATATTGTAAATAGCTCTATAAATGTTTAAATAGTTCTAAAAAATATACAAAAAATTGTTGTATATGTATAAAGCCATATTAAATTTGGAAACTGGGAAAAAGAAGCACAAAGAAAAAGGCACTAAGTGCCTTATCAAACAATAAACTTGTGTGTAAAGGTGCTACTACTCCCAAAAAGTGAGTGTGTAAATTAATGTGCACCACCACACGTGAAGTACAATAATATGCTCACCAGAACAAATTGTACAATATGCCTTTAAACAACCTCCTGGGACTCTTCATCAGATGTAACAGGTAAACATTTCCTTCCACAAACAATAGCTGGTAACATAAGCCATGGGCTCATAGATGAAAATGAAAAGAATCCTTCATAGTATAATTCCGTTTATTATATGACAAATTCAGTAAGAGAATGAATAAAAGGTACTCACAAATGCACTTTGTGCAAGCTCATCAATATGCAGTTTATGGTAATCCAAAAAGCAGGAACACTCTGAGATGAAATCCAGTGTTTAAAAGTATAAATGGGAACAATCCAGATATGCCCAGCAGGTCACAGCACCCCTCTCAACGCGTTTCGCTAACTAGCTTCTTCGGGAGAGTTTGTGGGTAAGTAATACTTACATATTGAGTGCGGCTGGCTTTTAAATGCCGAGTTACTGCGTTGTGACCCGGAAGTGACGTCAGAATCGTCACTTCCGTGACCGTGGAACGCGGAAATGCGTTCCAAGCACCCAGTACTGATGCATGGTGAATGTTAAAGGGTTCCAAGCCTCAGACTGATGTTATATGCTTGGAAAATAGAAACGCCTTGATTTACAAGTACTGGGAGGAGATAAATGGAGGCTGGGCAAGAAGATTACAGGAACTGCTGGGCATAACTAATACAAAACAATATGCATAATCGAAAACAGATAAAGATGTCACATAGAAAATATATCATATATGAAATAAAACATATTCAGATTCACAAGGTCCCAAAGCATATCAAGATACACAAGATCCCAAAGCATTCCTGCTTGACATATTTAGATATGATTAAATATGTATGAATGATGAGATTAAAGGGTAAGTAAAAAATGAAAAATAAAAAATAAAATATAAAAGATAAAAAATAAAAACAACATGATAAAAACACTAAATGTAATGTGCTATACTTCCTGAAACTGTGGATGTTACATGCTTAGATGTGTTTTTGTTACTCTGTACTGTTTTTACATTAATTACGGCACAATTAGTAGACATGGAAACTTGTCAGGTTTCACCTGAGAACTCTGGTTTTGCAAACCCTAACCCCAACATTTCAATTTCCCTCAAGTTGCCTAACCCCACCCTTTTACTGAGGTAATTCACACCATTATTCCTCACCCTCTGGTCTCCTAGAATGGCAGACAGCTGAGCTCTGGATCTTTGTCACCCAAAAGTTTCCAGGCATGACTATTAGGTATAGGTTTAAAAATCTATGTTTAAACCAGGCATCATTTATCCAATCAGGTTACCTTAAATAATCCAGTTTGTGCCTATTAATCTTTTTCATTCATCACAATTGTTGCACTTTATGAAGCTATTCTCTGGCGACAATGGCAGTGACAAAAATGTGACAAAATATCAACACTGGCTTTTCTGCAGTGAATTAGTCATAAATAGTGAACTTGCAACCCCAAACATTGTGTAATTATTTTTTCATATTCACTATTTAGTGAATCATCATTGCAAGTGATTTCTGAGCATTTTGAGGTCAATAGCAGTGAATTATTTTAGGAAATTCCTCATGAATAGATGTGTTAATGCAAACTAAATATAATTAATGTACTAAAGTGCTTTTACTACCTTTCTCCAAATGATAGGGCATATTAAAGTGCTAATTGCCTTATAGGTAATGCAATGTGGTGAAATCACCCATATTTTGTGACATAAGGGCAAAAGTTATCAAAGTCAAATAGACAGATCTCAGCTTTTTGAGTTTATCCCACAAGATATCTAGTTGATCTTGTGAGATTATCGTTTGAGTTTTTTATTGTGTTTTTCGATGGAAAGGTAGCCATATTTTTTAAATAAGTGGTATGGCTACCTTTCCATCAAAAAATTTGATAAAAAAAACTCGAGTGATATTCTTGCAGGATCAAATCGAGATCTTGCGGGATAAACTCTAAAAGCCGAGATCCATTTGTTTTACTTTAATAACTTTCGCCCTTATTGTTAATTTGTATTCAGTGAATATGCACATTAAGTTTTGCTACAATATCCTATCCACGACCACAAAATAAGAAAAATACAAAACCTAAAATTCCCAATCCAATTATCTAATTTACAACAAGTCTTTTACTGGTTCTCTAATATAAGCATTTGGCAGAAATCCTGTTCTCTGCCTTTTACATTAAGGGGGTTATGCAGAAAAGAATGAATTCTCATCCTAAAATAAATTTGCTATACTTTGCACCAACAAGTAGGAAAGTCATTGTGCAAATTCAATATTTTTAGAATTCCATATCATGATGAAGCTAATTGCCCCAAATAATTGAGTGTAGTCTAGTGAATAGTAGTGGAGGATCAGGAGTATTCTTGCAAAATCCACATAAATATTCAAGAATAAGTACCAAAGCATTGCGCTATTGTTCTTCTTGTAATTATACAATTACATGGAATCAATGCCACCAGACACACAAATGCCTATTTCATATTACTTTATGATTATAAAGACTAATTTTATACCAACATCATTACAGGTTTTAGGCAGCACTCCTGCCTAGCCTACCAATACAAGGAAATAAGTAAGGTTTTAGGCAGCACTAATGCCTAGCCTACCAAGACAAGGAAATAAGTATTTTTTATTAAAATATGAAATACATTGGGTTTGCTTTAAGCATGGCTTCATTCACAGACATGTGCACACACATGCATGCTTATTTCAATTAATTTATGTGTATCTCACCCTCGCTCCCTTCTGTCTATTGAGATAGTGTCCTCCAACATTGCTCATTATATCAACATTTTGACTGCATTGCATCTATATCCACATCTAGTTCCTTCTCTAAACATGGTCCCATCCTTGAGTGTAAAAAAAAAATAGCTAATTGATCTGAGCATCCTGGGTTTTTGTTCTACAAAAACAATTCTTTTGAGATCAAATGCATGTCATTCTCAAAACAGAAAGAAAGACTGTTACTAATTATTTCAAGGTTAATGTGATAGGCCCATTTTGCTGATAAAACAAAACATTATGTTTATTTCTTTTTGCGAAACAAAATTTTATAATAATGCGCTTGTCTCCTCAATGCTCAATTACCCTGTTAGACTTTTGCTTCTGCCAATTATCTAAATGTTACTAATGTTACTAATGTTACAGGGTTCAGTTGTATCTTCTGAATTTTTCTTGATCATCTGTTATGACAACTGCTAAGAATAATACAAGTAATATGGTACAGAAATGTTAATCACCAATTGCTTCTTGACTTAATACTTGAATTTTTTTTTTTTTATTAAAAGCAACACAATTATTTTTAAACTAGTCTAACAATTGTAAAATTGGACACAGCAATCTAAAGCCATCTACTTGCTGCTTCAGTTATTGTCGAAAACACGACACCTTAAAATAGAACATTGAATTTTTCTTATAACTCTGAATTTTAAACGAATACACATTAGAATGCTGTGTGAGAAATTCCCTTAAAATCAACTGAAATAGTACTACTTTCATACCGTGTCAGTTTGCATATTATTTTTTTTTTTTTGGTTTGTTATTAATTTCCTTTTATTTGTGTTATTGTTGGACTATATATTAAGCTTGGATGCCCATGTCATTACAGTATTTGATATGACACAGAAAACACAAGATTTTTGGCAGCCTGGAATCAACAGAGCAAGAACAAGGGTTTTTGTTTTATAATGAATAAATCTTGTTTTCGCTCATTTACACTGACAGCACCCAGCTACTGGTGTTTTTCTATAATGAAGTATGGTTCTTATTTGCTGCTTTGTACGGCCCTGCGTAAGTCTCTAAACTATTACAAAATAATTAATTATAGTTTCTTCACCACTCACATTAATGTAGTATAATTAACTACAGTGGGCTTCTCTCAAATTGATTTGTAGATCACAGCAATAAACATCTAGAAAAAGGTATATTTCAACTTTTACTCCCACATTAATTTGAGTAAGAACTTTAAAACCAATCTTTAATTTGATGTCCAAATTAACAAGCTTAATGAATACTATCACTATACTATATATAAAAAAGACACATAAGGGAGTTTTTCAAACCCTAGGATTTGTTTATTGCCATGCAATTTTTGACTCATAAAAAAATAGTAAAATATCTATCATATGTTGATTATACTAATACACAGAAATTGCAGTTGTGTGTATTATCACCATGATGCATGACCACTACGACTGCTGTGATTTTTACTCTTAGTCAAAGAGGCCTTTAACAAAATAAGTGGGCATACCACCCCTCAACATGTAATAGTATGTCACCATTACAAAATGCTGGTCAATTAAGATGACAAGTTTTAGAAAAGGTTATGTCATATCCAGGTGAAAGACCAGGGGAAAAAATGCTGCAACATGACTGTTTTTGAATCTGGCTATTACAAACAAAGTCCCCTAGAGGCTTAAATGAAAATTTTAGTTTGCAATGTTTTTATAAGACAATTCTGTTTGATTTTGCTTTAACGTCATTAGTTGCAATCCACTTTTTTCCTATAGGTTTTAGTTTCTATTCATCCCTTCTTAATGCAAAGTTCCAGATCTAGAAAAGAGATGTTAGTGTAACTGCACTCTAATGTTAATGTGATGTTCCTGTGGTTGTTGTCATTTAGATCTCTGATGTAGTTTATTTAGGCTTTCTTTGTTTCCTTCCCAAATGATCAAGACATCATCTATGTATCTTTTCCATAAAATTAATTTTGGATGTTTATTGCTATAGACTACCTCTTCTTCCCATATTTGCATGAATAGGTTCACATAGCTAGGAGCAAATTTAGTGCCCATAGCTGTACCATACATCTGGAGGTAGATGTTTTTATTAAAAAGGGAAAAAGTTGTGTTTGAAAATGAAATCTATACTTCTAAGGATGAAGTTAAGGACACTAGTAAAATTGGTTCATCTCTTCCTGTATCAGAGGTAAAGCCCCTAAGGGAGGAGTCCAATGTTTCTTCTAGTGTCCTACCTCCTGTGGGAGGGAGCTTTACTCCATGGTCCTTTGTCCCCCAAGAGAACTTAGAGAAATGTTGTTTTGAACCTCTAATTTTATAATTTTTTTAGGAAACTGAAAAAAACAGTTTCACGGGGGGCTTACATCCACAAAGACCAACATTTTACAAAATTATAACACTACTTTTTTTTTTAATAATTCAGACAGATTCATTTGAATATGGTATTAGTTCAGTACAATACTACTGTTTAAGATGATTGACTATGCTCAAAAAGTGCACTATATTTCAGTGGTCCTCCCTTCATCAGGTGGCCATGCCTCTGAAACATTGTGCACTGTTTGAAGATCCTGTTGCAATAAATTGTACTTAAAGGTTATCAAAAGTTTGAATAAAACATTATTTATATTTCACTTGTATACATATAGAAAGCCAACCTAAACATTAAGATGTAAAAACAATTTTGGGATCAGTGGTATTTGCCTCCTTTATAGTGCAGATAAGCCCCACCCTCTGGCAAAAATTGACATTAACAACATTAATAATGAGAAATTCATTTTACCATGCAAATTTGAGAAATATTTCCAATGGTGTTTAGCAGTTGACATTTAATAATAACATGTCTAATTGTGTCTGATAACCCTGCTATAACAAATTTTGAAACTTACCAAAACTTAGTGCTGAAAATTTCAAACCCCTCTCCCCCCAGCCAAGACGCTATCTTAAATTGAATCAGGTCTATTTACCTTTATTGGTACCAGTAAATTAGCAGATCATGTGACACAAAGAAGATTTAGGGTCTTAGTGAACAAATTGTGTATTCACCTGTCAAATTCACCTCACTACAATTTGAGTCGCATTGCCAAAATAGACACAAACTCACTTCTAAGCGGAGAATAGGCTTGACAAACAGACGGACAGCATGGTGTGGTATAGTCAGTTGGATAGAAGTAGGATGCAAAGTCATGCAGAGTGAGGCAAATTCAACAAGTCAAGGGCAGTGATGTCAGTCTCACCATATCCCATAATTCTATGAATATTCTATCTATTTCTATATCTCCTTGCCTTTAGGTCATGTTGTTGCAGTAACCATTGTCATTTTTGTATAATCACCTTATGATACACTGGGTGCCTGCCATCAACCCCCCAATTCACCACTTTGAGGTGAATTCAGAGCAGTTTATCTAGTCACTTTTGCACCTTTGACACGCTCCATAGCTTAGTCAATAGTAGAAGTACCTGTGCATGAGCACGCAAAGCGATGCAAAGTGCCCAGTAAGTTTGTAACTATCGTAGATGCCCAAATTAGTTGCATATTGGTCACTTTGCAGAGTTTAGTCAATAAGGAAACATGGAAAAGTGGCGAATGCAAGCAAATTCATATGCATTCTACACAACTATTTTGACTTTATTCAATAAGGCCTAAAATCTGGGTAGCCAACCCAGTGTGACAGAGCTGAAAATCAACCCTGGAAGAAATTTTCTGCCTGCCTACCATATTTGTTTTCATTTTATTGTGTTATTTGGTAAAGAGAGGACAACATATGTAACTGCTTTTATAAGGAAGACAACTGCCATATCAAACTAAATGAGTTAAATAGTCCTATGGGCTTTGGTAATGAATGAAAATGGAGTATGATAATCCTGGAAATCAATACTCTTAAAACAATGCTGAGTATGTAACACTCAGTAATGAGTATGTTCTAATATGTTATAACTTATGGGTATCAAAACAATGATATAGAAAATCATATACTTTGTAAAAGGTACTACAGAGCATTATGCTATGCTGGATAATGTTCCTTTGTAGGAAATAAAAATGTAGCCTATCAAAATGGGTAAGGTTAACCATGGAGAAACAATTTACCATCTCAGCAAAGACTGGTTTTATTGGTTTGTAGTTAAGTAATTAAATTGTAACTACTTCGCAGGGTTAGATTTTATTAACTAAGATAAGCGCAGAGAGTGAAACCCATACCATATGAATATCTATATTACACCATCAATTTAGAAAGTATTTCAGCTAATCATTCTGCATTGATAATGTTTACCTATACCTGTATAAGAAAAAAAACTGTTTAGTAGTGCAAAATGATTAAAAATGAAAATGACTGTTTCTGTGCATTAGTTAGCATTCAACTCAATGGTATGTATTCCATTGATTTGATTTATCCTTCATATCCTGTGATTCAAAATAATTCATTAAGAAAATTGAAGAAATTGTGTTGAAAGGTGATGTCCTTACTAACGAAATAGAATAAAGAGTATCTTAGGCTCAAGTTCCAAATCAAATACAATATATAATAAATTTTGTTCGTAGTACACACACATTATTGTAAAGGGTCTCATGAATTCTACACGGTCAGTATGCTAAAATGTCTACCTTGGATTAAAGATACAGGCAATTGATTTGGCAATTTTTATGAGGGGCTAAATACAAAGTCTAATTTTTATATTGGAGTTTCAACCAGAGTCTCTGTATTTGTACTAAAAGCTATTTGATAGATATAATTTATTTAACATTTTTCCTTTATTAGAATGGTGTGCATATCCAGATATTCTGGTTTCAGTTCTTATTTTATGTCCATTATTTTAGGTTGTTTAAGGTTTGATTAGGCTCTGATATCCAAAGGGTTTTGATTTGTTGAGGGTTTTTTTTTGTAAAGCAAAACACAATTCTCCGGCACTCCATGTATGAAATTAAAACTCCTTTTATTGTAACCATATTAACGAGTGGTTCGTTAAAAATAGATAATTAAAAACATCAGACAATGCCTACGCGTTTCACATTGGCAAAATGCAATGAATAAGCGCCTATCGTGCAAAACGCATAGGCATTGTCTGATGTTTTTAATTATCTATTTTTAACGAACCACTCATTAATGTGGTTACAATAAAAGGAGTTTTAATTTCATACATGGAGTGCCGGAGAATTGTGTTTTGCCTAATCACTGCCTGAAGTCGTCTGAATCTCTCCAGAGCACCCGACCAGCTTTTCTACACTGTTAAGGAGATTGGAGCAGTTAGTATATATTTTTCTATGTACTATTTTTTTGTAAATTTAGAAAAATGACAGAAAAAATAACTTCTCATGTGTCTTTTGACTTTCTGTTGTTGTTGTTCATTATATTGAACTTATTTAGACAAATATACTGTATTTGTTAGGGATTCTCCAGGCAATACGGCCTTGAGGAATGATATCACCAGTGAGACACTAGGCAGAGGACAGCCCAAAGTCCCAACAGGAGGGAGAGAGGGTTAGACCTTATGAAGAGAGGTAAGCATCCACAGTCTTGTTAGGGCAGCAGCAACCATTGTAGGGAATTCTCATGATGGGAATTCTCACTGATGGATATACAGTGAGAAGCTGAGCCAGTCTGCATGTAGTTTTTTAATAGTATCAAGCTGCAAACCTGATGTAATATGCTGAACTGATATTGATCTGTTGGTTAAAACTGGCGCTCTGCTATTTGTTAGTTTGTTGCCTATTGTTACAAAAGAACACTTCCTTTTTTATTTTAAGAATCACAGGCACCCTCCTCTGTAAATATTACCACTGTTCCTCAAGAAACCCCCTTAGAAAGAGAGAGACTGGGACATAGATCATAGAATGTAAGTAGGTGCTGCTATAGTGCTCCTCCAAATATTTACATCAGCAAGCAGTATAACTGTTACTCAAATTCCTAGCAGCTCCTAACAATATGGTGCCCAGGTAGGTGATCTTTGTTTTATATATAATCCATCCCCCAAGGTGAATTGGCTGATGGTCCTGTCTCATAGGCTCAGGGACCTTTTCCCCATGTTTTATAAATTTTGGCAGCCCTGTATGCCATGATCTATTCCCCCCCCATCCCCTTTGCATATATGACGTGGGGAGGATGAAGGATGCCAGATAACTGTGAAGTAGTCCCCGCTTACATATTGGGGTAGATATTGCTGTTGAATTTGATAGCAGTGTGGTGCAATTAATAAATAATTGGGGGACCAGTGGTTCTTGCTTCAAAACACACATTTATTAAACAGTAACAGATTAAAGGAAAAG
>WMED01025456.1:0-11014 GCA_019650415.1 Pipa parva
TTTTATTTACGATTTACACAACGTGCCAACTTTTCTGATTTTGGGGTTTGTAGTATTATTAATAATATATATTATTATCATTCTTTTATCATAGTATCACAGAAAATCATTTGCAGCCCTGTAATCATTTTTATTACATAACATGCATTACTACAAATTCCATAATTCCTTGTGAAGGATTTACTTCCTGGAAGGGTACAGTGGATGCTGGAGGGATGAAGAGTCATTTAGGAGAAGTGATTTGGAGAAGATAAAGCGTCAACATGCTTATGTTGATGCTAGGTTCACATTAGCATTTAAAAACGCTGCACTTTAAAAAAAAAGTTGTACTGCGAATCCCTAAGGGACCTTGCTCTGGCCACACCAGCACAGAATGCGAGCATGCACATGGCGGAATGCTTGACGTCACATTTTAGCTGATGTATGTACGCTACATGAAGAATATGGCCAGATAGGAGGAGCCGCAAACGCCGAGGGAGCGTTCACACTGTGTCGGGTAAGTACAATAGAAAAACGCATCTAGAATATACGTGGCGTATTTTCTAGATGCGCTTTTCTAAAAATGCGCAAATGTGCGCTAGATTTAACCTTGCCTTAAAGCAGGAAAGTGAGGTGATGGTTGCTTAAAGCAGTAAACTGATAATTCTGATGTCAGAACTAGTAAATAATATAAATGATGTATGAGCTTAGGCATTCATATTGCAAAAATGAAGCAGTGTTTATTTTCCTCACAACATGTGAACAAGAGTGAGTGCTACACAGAACAAAAGGATACCCAGGGCTCTAAGACTGGACATTACACCTAATCTATGCACTGAGGACCCCATCCTGAATAAAAGGTGGGAAGAAATTTGCAATAAATGCAGCTTTGGCCTCCTCACTACTGTATTGAGAGGATTACTGACGAGATTAAATGTATACAAGTTACTGAGCGAAGTGGGGGACGCTAAACTACAGGAAATACTATCTTAACACGATTTACACATTAAGAAAAGAATAAAATTTTAGCAAGAAAATGCAAGAAGTTCCAGCGAGATACAGAGGATTACCTACAGGGAGCGGTTTACACATGGACGGAAATAGACACCTCTCCATTTTTGCAACTTGGATTCCTAAGCTCCAGCATCATTTATATTATCTGCTGATTACTCTACATCCTAACAGTGATGTTATATGCCAGGGATGGCGAACCTGGCACTTCATCTTAGTTATCACTGCAAAAGGTACCTTTTATTGACAGCATGATATTTAAGCACCAGAAACAGTATGCTGCCGTTATAACAGCTTGCTAAATACATTTTCTTTCAGAAATACAACACAGCATTGTGTAAAACTTGAAGAACCTTATGAAGCATATTATAAATATATGTGTATGTTCAAATCAGATGTCAGATTCCTTTAATATTATAAAAACACCTCCTCAAGAGTCCTTTAGAGCCAGTATGAATAAATTGCAAACTACTATGGGGAAATATTTCAAAGCAGAAAGTGGTTGCAATAGCCAGCATGTACAGGGGGCATACATAAAAGTCACAGCTTTATTTAGTCTTCAATAAAACATTAACTGCAGCAGCAGACAATCAGCCAACACAATGTACAGTGCATCTATGATTAATGCATAGCACAAAATGCATTAGATTGGAGTCTACATTGTGCACACTGATTGGATTTGAAGATATTAAGATATCCAAAAATAAACTAAGAAATCTAAATATAAACAATACATCCCTGATGATGAGGCCAATGAAGCATGTGGTTTAGTGAAAATACAGCCTGATCAGTTTGTCCATATTTCCACACAGAACAACATTTATATGTTTGTAATTCTTTCTGCACTTAACCACTTCACTAAACAATATAACTGAACTGGGATGAGAAAGGTAACATCTTGTAGATTCATGTGCTAGCCATACTTCTGCCTATCTTGTGAGTGAATGAAGTACAACCATTTGCTTCTCTGCAGGAGAGCTGGATGCATTATTGTCACCATTATCCTACTGAAACCTCCCTATGTAACCACACCATAATATTTTAAAAACAAATACTATGGGATTATATACTTCTAATAATGGAAGCGCACAAGAAAATGTAAAAACAAAAGACATTGGATACAATAATTAAACTCAAGAAGTTGCAAACCTATTTCACTAGCGAAAGGATTCTTTAAAATAAATTCGAGTTGACGACATTAAAAATATCCAGCTTATATGAAGAAAAGACTTGAAGCTTTAACTATAGCCTCAAATACCCTGACAGCAAGATACAAAGAAACACCTATTTCTGAGTCTGAGTTTGACAATAATTGCTAGCTAAGTGCCAGGATTTGTAATCCACACACCGCTTGATTCAATTGGAAATTTCAATCAACAATTAGGTTGGCAGCCATTTGGTTCAAAACAGTGTGATGATTACTGCTAATTATTGTCATGTTGATCTGAGCTAAATACGTTTGTCATTATTTGCATCTTACTTCAAAGGGATTCATTTTTATTACCTGCTAATTTGGCTGAACCAAGTGCCACTTACTATTGTGTCACAGGACATAGATTTGCAGGCTATGTATCTCTCATTGTACACAGGAATATTTAAATCTCTTGTCTTACCTCTTGCTGGTGAAGCTTTTTACAATGCAAATTATCATCATGGGGTTTACTGAAGCTTTTATCCACAAGTCCTCTAAAACAATAAATTTATCTAGGAAGTTTTGTAGAAAATCAAACAGAATACAGTTGTCTTATTTAAGGGCAATGTCACACTAGGCAGTTTACTTCAAGTCTGTGAAATGCCTGAAAAAATGGCAAAAAAAAAAAGCCTACAAGCTGTGGCCCATTGATTTCAATAGGCAACCATGAGTCCATTACTAGACTTGCTTTTTTGTGTGCAGTAAACAAGTCTATTGACAACAGCCATGGTTTGTAGCAATTCTTTGTTTTTTCTAGGGGGACTTTGTTAAAATGTTTTATTTAAAATAAATGAAACATGAAAGGAAAAGAATTGCAAAGCGGTACAAATCAGGAATTACAATGAAAATCCTTTTTACAGGTACATTGTAGGAATATCTGCCATTTCAACAATATGTTATTTTTCTGGGGTTATTGGTCATTTCAGGTCTTATCTACATAATAAGCTTCAAGCTCCAACAGCAATAGCAAAAACACCCAAGAACTGGTCTAATACAGTCCTACTAAAGTGCATATAACAAACCATATATAATAAATATAGACCAGGTCTTCAGGGGGATTTATCTGATTTGTTAGAACAGGGGTCGGCAAACTTTGTAGAGGAGGGAGCCATTTCGCTCCCTCCTCCACCGGTGAAATTTTTCTCTGAGCCACAAAGGGAGAGAAGTGCATTCTTCCGATCACATGACCTGCTGACGGCCAATCAGAAGAGGCGTCAGAGGTCATGGGTGGAGCTAGGGAGAGATGCAATCTGAGCCACAAAGCGGCTGAAGAGCCGCATGTGGCACGCGAAGCCACACTTTGCTGACCTTTGTGTTAGAACAAAGTGCTGAGGAGGGTTAAATGCCACCCTTCATTCTGTATCTGATCACTTTGTGCTAATAAATGGTGTAATTCTCCTTTAAAAGAATAGTAGCACTAAAAATAAAAATACCTCAAATGCATATACTACTACATATTATAACTATATATTATATATATACTATATATCATATCATATACTATATATTCAATCTGTGCTTCTGAAACTTGTATCTATATAGTACTGTATTTGCTGGCGTATAAGACTACTTTTTAACCCCTGAAAATCATCTGAAAAGTTGGGGATCGTCTTATACGCTGGGTATCACTTTTTTCTCTTTTTACCTAGTTCCTTCATTGCCCGGCTGTCTGTGCTGAGCGCTACTGCATTCCTCCCCCAGCATTGATGTAACTTCCTGTGAGCAACAGGAAGTTTAATCATTGCTGGGGAGAGAAAACGCTATAGCACTCAGCACAGACAGCTGAGCAACAGAGGAGCTAGGTAGGGAGAGAGAAAAGGAGGGGGGCGAGCACTAAGATGGCACCCCCCTCCTTTAGAGGGTAGGGCTTGTAGGGGCAACACAGTGTGATGGTGCTCTGAAAATCTTGGATACAGGGAGGGCTGGGCAGGCAGGGAGAGCTGACCAATCCAAGCAGGATTTGCCTTGGAAGAGGGGTAGTCTTATACGGCAAGTATATCCCAAACTCTATATTTTAACTGGAAAAGTTATAGGTCGTCTTATACGCCCAGTCGTCTTATACGCCGGCAAATACGGTATGATAATCAGCTATTTAGCTTTATAAACTGGGCATTCGGGCACCTCAATATGTATTATGTAAATCACAAGAGAAAACAATTGGATTCTGTAAAAGCTGTTTACCAACATGGCTGCTATCAGTAAAGGTAAAATCAGACAGAAAACAATAACATTCATGAATTCAAGTTCAAAGATATCATTTATACAAATGCTGTGTTTGATTAATTACCATGATAATCCAAATGGAAATTTCTATTTTTTTGGAGCTACTGATTCTTTAAAGGCCTGGTTGGAGTGGTCTATGTTTATCCTTTGAGATCTCACCCACAGCAGAATCACATTATTCAAAAACACACAATAGATATGATTGGTATTTTAATTACTTTCAAGTTTTTTTTAATTTTAATTAATTGTATAATATTAGCTTAATATGAAGAGATTCTGTTGCATAAATAAAATACAGCATGTTTTCATTATTTTTGTATCAAAGCTAATTTTAATATAAATTAATAAGAAAATAAATGATTCATGAAAACATTACTTAAACACATCAAACAGGTACTGAAATGTAAATAAAACCAATGAAACAATGGTATACATTTTTTTTCATGACTGGATTAGGGGCCTCATTGACTAATCGGTGAATTCACCTTCAAATTCACCTTCCTACAATTTGAGTTGCATTGCCAAATAGTCGCGGATTCACTTCTTGGTATTGACTGAGTAGTGATTTGTCTTGTCGAACAAATGAACAGCGGCGATCACTTTCAGATGCATAGTGTGAGCGTGACATAGTCAGTCAGATATTAGTAGAATGCAGAGCTCTGCCCTCAGCCCCATAATTCTCCAGTCTGAAGTGGCTAAGTCAAACAGGTGAATTTGAAGCAGTTGACCTACTTGCATTCGCTCCTTTGGCACAGTCCTCCACTTAGTCAATAACAGAAGTGCCTGTGGAAGTGCATGCAAATTGATGTGAAGAGCTCCATAAGTTTGCAACTATCGAACATAGGGAAGTGGAGAGTAGATGTGAACTCAGAGCTATACGCGACTATTTGGTCTTTAGTTAATAACATCCTTCGTGTTCCTCCCCAGCGACTATTTGGTCTTTAGTTAATAACATCCTGCGTGTTCCTCCTCATTGCTGTGAAGACTGCTGTGTATAAATGACTCCAAGTTGAAATTTATTAAACTAGAAAAAGTCGTTTTGGCTTTTCTGAGTTTAATCGTGAGAACAGTGTGAAGTTTCTCCCGGTAAGTATCACGAGATTTGCCTCGATCGATACTTGCCGTGAGAAACTTTTTTTTTATTGAATATATCCATGGAAAGGCTAGCCATACAGTATAGCTACCTTTCCATGGATATATTCAATAAAAAAAAAGTTCGATCGAGGCAAATCTCGCGATATTTACCACGAGAAACTTCACACTGTTCTTCCGAATTATTGAACTCGGAAAAGCGAAAACAGCTTTTCCAAGTTTAATAAATTTTGTCCGAAATATCATTCCATTTCATTTACATTCTGCCAAACACAACCAACATTTGTGCTAAAATTCAACATAGGAATAATGTAAAACAGCCTAGAAAGCGATTCTTACAGTGTGCAGTTTACATTACAGCTTTCATCCCTTAGTCAATGAGGCCCATAATGTTTTACATATAGTGAATGTCAGAATAGAGTCACAAGTGCTCACTATCTAATAAGTGTAAAAGTCACTTTACCTAAACTAGTAACTGGCAAATCATATTCATCACTTTTAGCACCAGAAACACGTTTAAAATGTAAACTGATGGCTTTAAAGTCTGCATTTTGAAAAGAATAAGGATCAGTAAATTTATGATAGGTAATAGCCCCAAGATGAAATAAGGAAATGTGTGGCTTTAACAAGGAAGTTAATGTTAATCATTCCTATGCTGTCATTGACAGTAACACATGCAGTGCTTTTTGCAAATGTATTTCACTATAAGATCTCTGTCATTCTCTGCTTGCTTTGTGATGATTGCTCTGTCTAAGTTGAGCAGTAGTTCAACAACCATATAAAATTAATTAAAATCATGGTACAATGAGTGGTTTCCCATTTTAAGCCCACACATATTCGTACTTTGACTTTCAATATCAAACTGGTTCAAAAGAATAAGAGGATTATCATGCAAAGTCAAGGGCATAATGATCATCTCACCAAAATATTTGCTTTGTTTGAGTCCACTGCTGTTCTTGTGTCACATAGACATTGTTCTCATGCAGTATTAGGGTTTTGTGAAAAGAATAATAAAAGTATTACAAGAAAGAACATGTGTAGCAAGTGTAATAATGGGCAAGTACCACCAAAGATAAGATTTAGAACGTCACTGGCATAGAGGAATATACACAAATATATAGCTTCAAATAGTACAAACAAGAAAAAGTTACTCAACTTGTTTTTCTTTTTACACCTTTGATTATAGTTTTTATTTAATCACATTTGTTTATAACTGATCATAAAGATAATAAATAGTGATACAAAATATACAGAAAAGATACTGTTTTGCTAAACCTTTTTGGAACATATGTAGTAATGACCTTTGCCTTTTTTACAGTCCTTAGCCTGCCATTTTGCTCTCTTGTGTACCACAACACAGTTCTTCCCTTTCCTCGATGAGCGAGGAGGACCTTTCTTCCAGTTGGTAAAGGTGACCACCTCCCCTTTACTCCACTCCCACTTATTTCTATGAACTCTGTCATTGAGACCTTTTAAGAAAACAATTGAGAGTTACAGACAGATATAAACAAAATGATTAAAATGTATAAATTATACCCAGACCCATTATACCCAAATATTTATATCTTTTAAAGATCTTGATTTTATGCAATGCTTATATGATTCTTCTATCACCAGACTTTCTACTCAGGGTTGCCTACTGATAAAATAAAATTCTGACAGACTTTTTTTTATTGACACTGAAAATGAGTTGAAGAATTAGAAGTTGAGAATTTTTTTCCATGCATCATGGTTTCTAAAACACTGCAGGGAACATTATTATATTTTGCATAATTTTTTACAAACACTGGTTATACCATAAGAAAATGTGTGTGGATGTATTTTCTTATGATAAAACACCTGGTAACAGAAGGGAACGCAGTCACTGGCTGTACATCAGGTAGGTCAAGCTAGGGCTCTACCTTGCCTTTTGCTTGTGTTTTGCCACTCAAGCAAAACAATGTGCAAAACATGCAGTACTGTATGAAATTACATCTGCTACTGTGCTTGCTCTATTTAGCAAAACTGAGAGGAAGCAGAAGAGGATCTCAGCTGTGAAGAACAAAATAAATCTGCATGGGTAGTGCTGGAGATTAACTCATCTATTAGTATTTCCCCCCTCCCACTTGCAAATGACCCCTTGACAATACAAGCCTATAATTTTCCTTTAAAATCAGAGACACGTGATCTGGCAATCATTTACTTATCGCTGCAAATACGATGTGCATATGTGTTGACTATTTTAAATAGGGACTTTAGTTAAATTACATCTTTACATATGCAGTGCTGTACCTTAGTGAGAAGTGTTTCTCCCCAGTAGATGTTTCATGTGATGCAGAATGATTGAGTAGGCAGCATTGCTAAACTCCTGCACCAGGAAATGTGTGTGATGTGTACCAGCCAGTTTTCCATAAAAAGGTACCCTCCTCCAGACATTTTTGCCCTACTTACTATTTAGCACATGTGCACAAGTCAGCTTTCCCTCTGTAATCTCCTGCATTTCAACTTAATTTATGTGGCCAAAAAAGTCACCACACTGCTTAACCAACAGCAGTCAGGCAGCTTTTTAAGCTTGCAGAAGTACTGTAACTGTTTAAAGAAGAACTAATGTACCTTGTCTACAAACCTAAACCACTAGATTATGAAGCAGAAAATCAGTACCAGTGAATTGGTGAAGTCAAACAGGTGAATTCGGAGCAGTTCACCTAGTCACATTCGCACCTTCAACAAACTCCGCATTTTAGTCATTATTAGAAGTACCTGTGTACAAGTACGCGAAATGATGCAAAGGGCTCCTTAAGTTCACAGCTTGCATAGTCATCCCGAATTGGTCATGTATTTGCCACATCGCAGAGTTTGCTCAATAAGCGAACATGGGGAAGTGCAGAATACACACAAATTCACAGCTTTACGTGACTATTCGGACTTCAGTCAATGAGGCTGTAAGAGTTATGTATCTTCAAGATTATATGCTTTACATGTTAAGTTTATCTACTTCACTTCTATTATATTATGCACTTCTCCCATGTTTATATTATAACTGCAATGCTGAATTGTACAACACTGCATACAAAAGTACAGTATATACCTGTAGTACTGCACAGTGTAGATTACAGTATAAGTTCTGATAGGATACCTAGGATGTACACATGTTAATAACAGTTACTATATTGCTTGATGCAGCACATGTAATCGAAATGGACTTTTAGCGGACATAGTTCCAGGTTGTTATGTTGATCTGAAATCTATATCTATTAATAAAGCCTTAGGATGGCATGTCTTACCCAAATATTTAAATTCAAACTGGCCAAGAAAATATACACACACAGTAAGTGTAGACAACACACATTACTATTAGTTAAAACTAAACTAAATATAAAACAGGTTCTGCCTACAAAAAGAATATGCTTTTTTCAGCACAACAGATTAATTAAATTCATGTATGAACTATAAATACTCACCGATCCAGAAAGCTTTTCTGCCACTGAAATTCCAAAGCCAATCCATTTGGTCTCGGTTAAAAACATCTACCAAAGTAGCATGATGCCTGTATCAAAATAAGAAGCAGAGATCATGCAATTATATTTTACTAATCAAGAGACCAATTGATGTAAAATAAAAAGGAATTAAAGACTTATTTGCACCTCCACTATGTTATACGATAATTGTTATCTCAGACTGCTTAACATTTATTCAAAGGTAGCTGACATATGTACAATGTGAACTGTGAAAAATAAATATGAGGTGGGGTCCATGGAGAACCCATGGTTTAATCAGAGGTCCCCAACCTTTACTGTTCCCCTCCCATGAAAGATTTGACAGACCGGGAGAGTGGAAGGGTGGGCTAAGCATGTTGCCGGCTGCATGATGGCGATGCACTTCTTGTGTGTGCTTCACCAAAATGCAGAATAATACCAAGGGGCTTGTGGACACCTGCTATAAATCTTCAAGCATATAATTGATGGTATACCCCAAGGGTGAAGTAAATTTTATATCAGAAAGGAAAGTGCAGAAAAAGACTGCAATAAAGGTTAATTAGCATCATTAAAGCATTTTAAAAAATAACTGGGTTAGTTTCTACAGGATGAGAGATCAGGCAACCTCAAAGGCTGTAGGTGATGCCGCTAGCACAAGCTGTGCCACAGTTGGGTTTACAGTCAACCAACTGGCAGCAGGATCAGTGATAAAGTAAAGTAAGTGCTACATGTAACTGAGATTATTTATATAGAAGTACAGGGGAGGTGGTGTCGAGAAGCATTGTAAGGTGCATGAATCATTGGGGCTCCAGCATCATACTGGGTGACAAATGTAGGACACAAACGGTCCTAGCAGTAATATGAACAATATATGCAATTTTTTTTTTTCCATTCAGTTGTGGAAGTGAAGTTACAGCAAATTTCTAGTTAATAGGAAAATGTACAAGCAGGACTCTGTGGGTACAGTATTGTAAAGGAGAGTCAACTAATCATCGATTAGCACTGATTGGTCTGCTGCTCCAACTGCAATACTACCCTGCATAGCCAGTATATCACAATGAATTAATAGAAAAAACACAGTAGTACTGGGTAAATGCCATAGATGAACATTTTTCACACAAAGTCTGCATGAAAATATACAGTACAAGGTTTGAAAAGACATTGTCCAAGATGGTCTACAAAGTGTGATAAATGGATAACCTATATAGCACCACCTGTTGGATTCCTTGGGCATCACAATTTTTGTTTTCTAAACAGTCACTGTTTTTTCTGGACTTGGTGAGTTTCTGGCATATGTAATGTTCCTAAATTTATCCACTATTCCTAGAGCAAGGAAAGAGGTAATGTGTCTCTTGATTCTATAAATGTATTAGCATACTTATAAATAGAATACTGTACCTGCCAATATGGAGTCTGTATATTGGATACATATTTGTATTTGTTTGAACAGTACTTTAGTTATTAACTACATAAACTGATTTATAAATATAACCTAGAAGTATTAATAAAGTCTCAAAGTTTTTTGACCTGTGAATGCTGGTGAAAAATTAGACGTTTTCAGAAATGTATAATTTTTTGCTAGTATCTTTGCTGAAAATTATTCATCTGCTTCAAAACAAATTGAAAAGGACAAACTGATCTTTATCAATTTCCAAATATAGATATTTTAGCATTATTACAACCAGTAAGAAAATACAGGAAACCTGCTTACTGTTCTCTACATGCTCTGGCTGCTGTAATCCAGGATGCCTTTTGCTCGGTGATTAGTATATAGCAGTTTTCTTCATGTGCAGTCCAGCCAAATGGACATTTTGTTGCTCTAATGTCCTGAAACATAAAACATTGGCAAAAAGAGAAAACATGCTTTTAACAGACATAAGTAATGAGACGCTAATTGATATCAGATCAGTTTAAATTATAAGCTTTACAGGGCAGGGACCTCTATCCTATTGTTTCAATCATGGCCTGGCACTTAGTGATGTATCTTCATGATTTTATGTTTGTGTCAGGATCCAGAGTTTCCATTTGTGCTTTTACCACAATCCCTAAGCACCAGGATCCT